>APFE031253116.1:117454-191864 GCA_000404065.3 Pinus taeda | reverse complement strand
ATATAAAAAATAAATAATGATAAATATTAATATAAATATAAGTATTTATTAAAAGAATGATAAAAGTTAAGAAATGTCGGCCCTTATATTAGGGTTCTTTAGTTTATTTATACCCAGGCGCTCAGCGCTTTCTCTCAAATAATCTTTCATTCATCCCTATCTTTCTGATTTGTCCTGATGATGGACCCCCTTTGGGGTTTGAAACGTCGGCAGAATGAAGTTGAAACTGTGGACAATCTGGAACATGAAGCTGCAAAAAACTTCCACAGAGGCTTGAAATCCAACATTAATGAAATTACACATAAACAATAAAAAAATATTTATTTAAGGATTATACACACACACACACACACACACACATATATATATATGACATTGAAATATTTTATTTACCATTGTTTTCTTTTTAAATGTTACTTGTCAACTTTATATTGAGCATGGAAATATTTACACATCTCCCTCATATTAGGTTATAAAAAGTGACTTTTTTTATTATCAAAAGTCACTTTTGATAAAAGACACTTTATTTTCCCTAAATGCATATTAACCTCATATTTATAAAGTTGATGGTAAAATATTTTATTTCTAATAGATATTGAAATATTTTTTATTTATTAATTATTTTTTAAATGCCACATGTCAACTCCATATTAAGCGCATATAGAATTACATATTATTATTTTTCTTTCAATTACTTTTTTAATAACAATTAAGAATGTGTGTTGCCTCTTAAGAGTTAGATGTTCAAATTCGGAGTGGGATAGAGCATGTACACCTCCATATATTTTAGCAGTCAAATCGTTGAGGGGAGGGGTCCCTTATACCATAGACAAGGGGATGTCATACACAATTTGATATTTGGTTTGGTCCTAAAATTAGGTTTATATATCCATATATATGAGACATTGAAATATTTTATTGGTCATAATGATTTTTTTTAATTGATATATTTTTAAAATACAACTTGTCAATGAGTTTTATATATATATATATATATATATAGAGAGAGAGAGAGAAGAGAAGAGAGAGAAGAAACCTATATTTTCATTATCATAAAAAAGAAAATACATATTGTATATACACATTTAACATGTGTATTCATCAAAGATCTACCCCAATCCTTGTTTGGAAAAATATTGTCAAAAACAAAAGATTATATACCTGCTACAAACATTGGGAACATCCTAAAAACAAAAGATGTATACAATGATGAATAAAAGGACAATTTGTGATCACTATGAGGATCGAAAATAACCCCCCTTCACTTTTTTCTTCTGAATGTCTATCCAACCTATGGGGTTGGAAGAGGCTGGTGTGTTCACCACAATGGCTTGAAACTCTGCGAGGTTGAAATCTGGGACATCAACATAGACGGAGCCTACATCTTTGTCACTATCCGAATTGTCAAACTCATGGGGCCACTTTCCCCCCCTTGGAGATGATCTAAAGATAGTTCCATGTTTTGTGGCCCAAACCCTATAGACGGAATTGCAGAGGACTAAACTTCAGTTGTTGGCATTTGGGTAAGATTGATTGAAGGAGGAGCATCTGGTGTTGTCTAATAGGTAGCAGGGGCTGTGACTTTGAATTCTCTGGTGAAGAAGATATATGTTTCGTTGTTTTTTATGCATGCCAGCCTTTCTGAGACATATTCTTCTACGACCTCAAGGTTGGATGGAAAGTGAAATTGCGTTGAATATGTCCAACCTCTTGACATGATCTACATCTAAAGGAAATATTTTTGTAATTTAGAGTCTACATGAGAGAGTCCTCTATCTAATCAATGCATATTTTGCCTGGAAGGCCAATACAAAGATCTATTTCAACACAAATTTTTGCAAATGTATATATGCCTTTCTAGAATCATTCTTCATCAATCTTAATGAAGTGCCCAAGAGTACTGCCAATCTCCTTTAGCGACTGTGGATATCAGAGGGGAGTAGGTAGGTTGGGAAACCTAACCCAAATAATAATCTACATACCCTCCATGTATAGGGGCTTAAAACTAGGAAACCATGATTCTAAAGAGATGTCAAAATTCCCCCAGAACCAAGGTCCATGTTCAAGATACTTTAGATGATCTTCATGGTTATTGAAGTAAACAACAAAAAAACCCTTGGAATAGAGTTGGAGAGAACAATCTATTGTCCAGGTTTTGTTTAACTCGCCTCTTAAAGCTAGAGTTGAGGGCCAAAACCCATTAAAGCAACATATAATAGCATTTTTAATAAAAGGATAAGCATGCACAATGGAGACATCTTCAACTACCTTAACAATAGGGGTCTCCTATGATTTTTCAATGATGTAAGACAAGCTATAGAGGGATTTTAGAGTAGGATTAAAGTCGCTCCCCTTCACAACATTTTTGAAAGATTTCTTGTGCGATGAATCCGTAGCCCCCATACCTATTTTGGCTTGGCTCGAAGCTTGGTAGGTTGTGCCTTTTTAGGGTTTTTTCCATGTGCACCCCCCAAGAGATTGATGCAGGAGCATCTAGACTTAGCCAGCAATGTGAAAACTTGTTCACATGTTGTGGCTAAAAGAGGTTGAAATTCATTGACCTGGTTGGTAAAAACCCAGTTTTTATTGAGAGGGTTGGATCTCTCAAGAAATTGGTTATAATTCATTATTGTAATAAGTTAGAGACAATCTTATTTTAGATCCAAAGATAGAATTGTTAGCATAGATGTGAGAAAGAGCTAGGAATTAGAAGATTGATGTTAGATCTATTAAAAATAGAGATTCGATGTTAGATATGGTTAGAGTGTTTATCGATGCATAAAAGGAAGGAAAATGTAATGAGTGGGAATGTTTGGAGCGAGAGCATAGAGAGAGTGTGTGTGGATTGCATTCTTTTTGGAGATAGAGGTCTTTTTCTGTGTAATCTGGCCTAAGGTCAAGACTATGTTATTGTTTATTGGAAATAAAACAGTGTTGCGTGCATAGTGTTATAAACAACACGTGGAGGCCTTCAAATGCTTGCTTTTCTTTGATTCGGATGTTATAGATGTTGTCCCTGTGTTTTCATCCTTTTTAATGGAGATATTGTGTTAAAAGATCATTTAGCGAGCACATTCCATTGTTCTGGTTTTGCAGGTAGAAACCCCAAAATACACAAAGTATTGGGCGTAAAACACATTCGGATTGAAATTCCGGACTTCAAATCCTTTAGACGGAGGTCTTGAATGATATCAGATCCGTAGAAACCCAAATCACATCGACCTTGTGTATTTCCTTATCACATCGCCAAAAGCCATTTACAAAGGCAAATCATGCTAAACACCTAGCGGATTCAAGAAAGTGGACGTGAAATATTATGCATGGGAGTTTTGGGCCTTATCGGATCCGGCATATATATCACATCGCATGGTTGGATCGACGCACGTTAAAGGTTTGACCCAACCCTTTGTGATTGCAATTGCCGACATAAATCGCATCGGCACTTCGGAGTGGAGTTATATATTGTAAGCAGTTCATTGAAATCGCCGATAGCGATCAACGATATTGCATCAGACCTCCACCAGGGGAATAGCGCCAATAGTGAGGACCATTGGAATCCGGATCGATGATATTTCAATTCATTCTGAGTTGTTCAATTGGCAAAAAAGATTGGTTTTAGCCTTTTCAAAGGTATTTGGGGTCCCAAAAGGAAAAAAAAGTGTTGTTTAGGTTTTTTTTCAAAGGCTTTTTGGATTTCGATAGGGAAAAGGGCTTATATTTTGTGAAAAGGGGTGATTGCTAGGTTTTATAGATCCATTTGTTGGTTTTTATTAAACCATTGTTTCCGTTGCACCATTTTTGGTATTAGAGTAGAAGAAAGAGTTGTTGCAACGAAAATGCCACCAAGGAGAGGCATTGGTCGACGAAGAGCTGATCCAAATGCAATTCTACTGGAAGAAGTACGGAGTTTGCGTACGTGAATGGAGTCAATTGAGACTGCCCAAAGAAGAGCCCCTGATGAAGGAGATGAAAGTTTTTTCAGAAGAATCTCCTGCAGAGGAGATAGTAGACGAAAATGATGAAACTGCCATGGTCCTGAAGATGTTGGCGAAAGTGGGAGGAAAACCTAAGGCGGAAATTGCTATGTATGAAGGGAGTCTGAACGCAGAAAAGTTAACGGATTGGATCAAATCCTTAGACCAGTACTTTGACTATGAAGAGATTGATAAGGGGAAGAGAGTCAAGTTTGCAGTTACTAGATTGAAGGGTCACACAACCATCTGATGGGACGAGGTACAAAGATCAAGAATAAGGAAAGGGAAATCCAAGATCAAGCTATGGGATAAAATGGTAAGTAAAATGAAATCTATGTTTTTTCCTAAAGACTATCATTTGAATCTTTTTAAGCAATTGCAAAATTTAAGGCAAAAAGGAATGTTTGTTAAAGTATATACAGAAGAATTTTATAGATTGAATATTAGAGTAGAGCATGTAGAGGATGATGTGGAAGAAGTAACTAGATATATAAATGGCTTAAGGTATGACATACAAGATGAGATTAGCTTGTTAAGTCTGAACACTGTTGAGGAAGCCTATCAAGCAAGTTTGAAGGCAGAAGAAAAGATCTTGAGGAAACAGAACCAGAGGAATAGAGGAAAAAGCTCAGCAAGAGGTAGAGGGGCTACCAAATCAAGAGGACAACAACATCAGCATAAAGCAGGAAGCTCAAGTAGCAAACCAGCACAGAAGGGAGAATCTAACAGAGGAAGAGGGCGAGGAAGAGATGTTTGGTGTTATACATGTGGAGAACGGGGACATATGTCATGGGATTGTCCTCATAACAAATCACCAAGTCAGAGGAGTGCAAATGTGGCTGAGGCAAAGCCATAACCACCTCGACTTGTGGAAAAGGAAGAACCCCCTGAAGAAGGTGAATCGTTGTTATTGAGAAGAACTTTGCTTAGAGCAAAGAAGGAGACTGGAGAACCTACACAGAGGAAGAATTTGTTCAAAACTACCCGTAAGTCAAAAGGTAAGTGATGCAAAGTACTAATCGACAGTGGAAGCATTGACAATCTTGTTTCTACAGAGATGGTGGACAAGCTCCGACTAGCAAAGATCATACACCCTACTCCTCATAAAGTGTCATGGTTGCAGAAGGGACATTAGATCATTGTGACTGAACAATGCACAGTGGAGATACAAATTGGTATGTATAAAGATGTGATCTTATGTGATGTAATGCCCATGGATGTATGCCATGTATTACTGAGAAGACCGTGGAAATTTTATCAGAAAGCTATTCATGATGGAAGGAGAAACACTTATACTTTGGAGAAAGATGGAACTAAACACACATTGCTGCCATTGAAGGACGATGATGACAAAGGAACACCTAGAAGTAGTTTTATGTTGATGAGTGGAAAGGAGTTGTTGTAGCAAAATAGTGAAGCATAGGAGTTGCATTTTTCTATTGTGGGAAGGCCAAAGGTAATATTAACGTCCACAAACTTGAATAATTTTCCCAAGGAAGTTAAAATGTTGTTAGATGATTTTGTTGATATTATTGTGGATGAGTTTCCAAATGCATTACCACCGATTAGGAGTGTTAGTCATCGCATTGACTTAATACCAAGAGCAAGCTTGCCAAATAAAGCAACATATAGACTAACTCCTCAAGAGACCACCGAAGTTGGAAGGCAAGTACAGGAGCTAATGGATAAGGGGTTGATCAAAGAAATTCTCGGTCCATGTGCTATACCAACAGTACTCAGTCCAAAGAAAGGAAGAGAATGGTGCATGTGAACAAATTCCATAGCTATCAACAAAATCATAATCAGGTACAGATTTCCTTTTCCATGAATAGATGATTCAATGGATTGTCTGAGTGCATCAAAATACTTTACTAAAATAGATTTTAAAAGTGGATATCATCAAATAAGAATCCCAGAAGGTGATGAATGTAAATTGCATTCAAAACAAATAGTGGGTTGTATGAGTGGTTAGTGATGCCTTTTGGGCTCACTAATGCACCCAGCACATTCATGAGGTTAATGAATGAATTCTTGAAGGAGTATGCGGGTTAATTTGGTATTGTGTACCTTGATGATATTCTGGGTTTTAGTAAATGTAAAGAGGAGCATTTAGAGCATCTTAAGTTGGTCCTAATAACTCTACAGAAAGAGAAACTACTAATAATTTTGAAGAAGTGTAGTTTCATGAAGGAGGAGTTGTTGTACTTGGGATTTGTAGTTTCTAAAGAAGGCTTGAAGATGGATCCAGAGAAGTTTCAAGAAATTTGGAACTGGCCTACTCCTAGAAGCATATTTGAGGTAAGAAGCTTCCATGGACTTGCAAGTTTTTACATAAAGTTTATAAAAGGTTTTAGTCAAATTTGTACACCAATCCTTGAGACAATCAAGGAGATCAATTAGCCATTTCAATGGACAGAAGTAGCAAACAGAAACTTTAATTTGCCGAAGAAGAAAATCACAGAGGAGCCAATTTTAGCATTGCCTAATTTTGAGAAAGTCTTTCAAGTAGAAAAAGATGCTAGTGGAGTTGCAGTTGGTGCAGTTTTGAGTCAGGAGCAAAGACCAATAGCATATTTCAGTGAGAAACTAAATGATGCAAAGAATAAATATTCTTCTTATGATAAGGAGTTTTATTCTATTGTACAGGCTTTGAAAAAGTGGAGACATTATTTGCTACCAAAAGAATTCATATTATATTCAAATAATCATGCCTTACAGTTTATCAATAACCAGTCGAAGGTGAATCAGAAACATGCCAAGTGGGTAGAATTTCTACAAAGCTTTACTTTTGTAATAAAGCATAAGAGTGGTAAGTCAAATAAAGTAGCAGATGCATTGAGTAGGGTAAGTTTTATTATGCAAGAATTCAAAGTGGGTGTTGTAGGATTTGAGGAAATGATTGAAATGTACAAGGATGACGAATATTTCAGAGATATCTACACAACAGCTCAGAATCCAATGAGCCATAACAAAAGTCAGTGGTTGGACTACCTCATTCAAGGAGGCCTATTATTTAAAAGCAATAAGTTGTGTATTCCCAAATGCTCCATGAGGGAAAACATCATAAAGGAGAAACATAGTGGAGGATTATCTGGTCATTTTGGACAAGATAAAACCTTCGCTTAGGTGAATGTTTTTTATTATTGGCCCAAAATGCAAACTGATGTTAAAAATTTTGTTGAGAAATGCAGGATATGTCACCATGCCAAAGGAAGGAGTTAGAATACAAGACTGTATCAGTCATTTCCCATACCAGACCAGATGTGGGATGCAATTAGAATGGATTTTGTTCTAGGATTACCAAAAACTCATAGAGGAAATGATTCCATTTATGACGTAGTAGATAGAATTTCTAAAATGGCACATTTCATTGCTTGTAGGAAAACTAGTGATGCAACACACATAGCTAATTTATTCTTTTTAGAGATTGTAAGATTGCATGGGTTACCTGTAAGTATTGTATCTGATCGAGATACCAAGTTTGTAGGGCATTTCTGGAGGACTCTTTGGAAGAAACTAGGAGATAACCTCAATTTTAGTTCAACATACCATCCTCAAACAGATGGAAAAACTGAAGTAGTGAATAGAAGCTTGGGAAATATATTAAGGAGTTTAGTATATCAAAATCCCAAACAATGGGATTTGGCACTAGCTCAAGCTGAGTTTGCTTACAATGATACACCAAACCGAAGCATTGGAATGAGTCCATTTCAGATTGTCTTTGGAATGCATCAGAGAGGTGTGTACGAACTCAAGGATTTGGGAAAATAGGAAGCCAAGAGTGCAAGCACTGAAGAATTTGCAGAACAGATGCAGAGGTTATAAGAACAAGTCAAAGGCAAATTGCAAGAAAGCAGCAACAAATACAAGTAGGGGATAGATTTGAAAAGAAGAAAGAAATAATTCCAAGTGGGAGACTTAGTGATGGTGCATTTGAGGAAAGAGATATTTCCTACTAAAACTTACAACAAATTGAAAATGAAAATGATAGGACATTGCAAAATTGTCAGAAAATTTTCAGCCAATGCATATGAGATTGAGTTACCAGAAGGGATTGGAATATCCCCCATCTTTAAAGTTGCATATTTATATCCATAAAGAGAGGTAGAGACAGAGTTGCAGGAAGAAGCTACAAGGGATGAAGTTCAAATCTTGAATTCGGAGGAACATGTACCAAAAGCAGCCAAGAAAGAAGTTAAAGCTATTTTGGATCAAAGAGTATCCAAGGAAACCAAAGGGCAGACTTATTTCCAGTACCTAGTCAAGTGGAAAGGACACCTAGTGGAACATTCCAGTAGGTTGACAGTAGCAGAACTACAAAAGTATGGAGTAAGTCCTGAAAGTTTGAAGGACAATTCTTTTCTTCCCCGAGAGTCTAATGCAGGAGCATCTGGACTTAGCCAGCAATGTGAAAACTTGTTCACAGTTGTGGCTAAAAGAGGTTGAAATTCATTGACCTGGTTGGTAAAAAGCCAGTTTTTACTGAGGGGGTTGGATATCTCAAGAAATTAGTTATAATTCATTATTGTAATAAGTTAGAGACTATCTTATTGTAGATCCAAAGATAGAGTTGCTAGCATAGGTTTGAGAAAGAGCAAAGAATTAGAAGATTGCTATTAGATCTATTAAAAATAGAGATTTGTTGTTAGATATGGTTAGAGTGTTTATCGATGCATAAAAGGAAGGAAGATGTAATGAGTGGGGATGTGTGGAGCGAGAGCATAGAGAGAGTGTGTGTGGACTGCATTCTTTTTGGAGACAGGGGTCTTTTTCTGTGTAATCTGGCCTAAGGCCGAGACTCTGTTATTGTTTATTGGAAATAAAATAGTGTTGCATGCATAGTGTTATAAACAGCCCATGGAGGCCTTCAAATGCTTGCTTTTCTTTGATTCGGATGTTATAGACGATGTCCCTGTGTTTTCATTATTTTTAATGGAGATATTGAGTTAAAGGATCATTTAGCGAGCGCATTCCATTGTTCTAGTTTCGTAGGCAAAAAACCCATAATACACTAAGTATTGGGCGTAAAACAAATTCGAATTGAAAAACCGGATTTCAAATCCTTTATACAGAGGTTTTGAATGATATCGGATCCATAGAAACCTAAATCGCATCAACCTTGTGTATTTCCTTATCACATCGCCAAAAGCCATTTACAAAGGGAAATCACGCTAAACACTTAGCGGATTCAAGAAAGCGAACGTGAAATATTATGCATGGGATTTTTGGGCCTTATCGGGTTTGGCATATATATCTCATCGTGTTGTTGGATCAGCACACGTTAAATTTTTGACCCAACCCTTTGCGATTACGATTGCCGACATAAATCACATTGGCACTTCGAAGCTCAGTTATATATTGCAATCGGTTCATTGAAATCGTCGATAGCGATTAGCGATATCGCATCAGACCTCCGCCAGAATAGCACCGATAGTGAGGGCCATTGGAATCTCGATCGCCAATATTGCGATTCATTTTGAGCCATTCGATTAGCCAGATTTGGATCTGTGGTAATAGTCCATATAACTGTGTAAAAGGCAAAAAATCTTGGTTTTAGCCTTTTCAAAGGTATTTGGGGCCCCAAAAGAAAAGAAAAAGTGTTGTTTAGGTTTTTTTCAAAGGCTTTTGGATTCCGATAGGGAAAAGGGCTTATATTTTGTGAAAAGGGGTGATTGTTGGGTTCTATAGATCCATTTGTGGGTTTTTATTAAACCATTGTTTCCACTGCACCAGAGACCTGTGGAAACAAGCATTGTAGCATCGCTTCTACTACCCAACATGTGGATGGTAGATTTGAACGATAGTGCACTGGGACCATACACATGTTTAAGCTAGGAATAGGAAATGCCTAGAGAAAAGTAAGTTCAAAGATTTATATCTGCAATTAGGGAGTTGTGGTTCACTGAGAGACAAAGTGTGGTCCCATGCACAGGTTTCATGAAGATGGAGAAAAACTTAGGATCATTGGACAACTCGGTTCTTGTGACAGGAAATGAGCGAGAAGATTCCAAATGTGCCCCAAGCAGGGGAGACCACACAGAAAACGGTTGAAGCCCATCCCGTGGGCCATTCACAATGCATATGGAGGAATGGAAAATTACACGAGCATGTGATGTCTTGCAAGGATCTCGTGAACAAATTTCAATAACAAGCAACAATGGGGCAGCTACGATTACTCTATGCGACACCATCATTTTTCCTCCTATTTCTAAATTGCCACAATTATGTTAGCATTTGCATGGTCAACTTGTCAGCGCTATATTAAGCATGGAAGAAAGGAATTACACATTTCCCTCGTATTGAGTTACAAAAAGCACCTTTCAAGTCAACAAGATTACATTAGAGAAATTTTGAGGTGTACAATGGGCCTCAAAACAAAAATGTACAAACAAAATCAACTTTATAAGAACCAATATGGTTCAAGATGATGATGTCAACCATGGGTGATGATTCACCATTTTTGGAGTAAAAAAATAAAATGATTAAAGAACAAAATACTACTTTTTCAACTTATATCCCTAAGTTTTTACTCAAATTTTGAGCACGAGCACTCGTTGGATGTAGAATTTAATTCCTCATCCAAGGAGTACCCATGTTGCATACTTTCGATACACCCTGCTTCACGAAAAATGAGAAATACATGAAAAAACGTGATTGTAATAACATTTTTCATGTATTTCTCAATTTTGGTATAGCAAGGTCCATCAAAAGTATGCAACATGGGTACTCCTTGGATTAGGAATTAAATTCCACATCCAACAAGTGCTCCCGCTCAAAATTTGAGTAAAATCATAGGGAGATAAGTTGAAAATAAGAGTTGAAAAAATAGTTTTTTCTTATTTGTTTCCCTCTAAAATTTGATGATGTAATGTAATCTTAATTTATTATTTCCACTATTATTTTATAATATTCCTTTGGAGACCCATTTTAGACCTTAAAATTTCTCTAATTCCATGGAGCCACATTGCTTAATTCAAGGGATTTATTGTGAAAAGTTGTAGGAAGTGAGCAAGGGAAAATGGGGAATAAATTATAATTGAAAATCAATAAGTTATTCTTGAGATTGTGGGAAAATTTGTACAATGCCAATAAGGGGAAACATTACATCCGCAATAAAGATGCATGCTATAATATTAGGCAATCTAATGAAAGGCATCAAGAAAAAAGACATAAAGACATGTTGTTGCAAGGCTAGGATTATTGGACTGAGCATGAAGCGTACTTCAAATCATGTGACTTGGACACATATCAATTTTTTATGATCTAAATGTACAAGATAAATAAGCATATGCATTTAGAGATAAGAATGTAAAGCAAGTGGAACATTGATTCATATTGGATCACTATATAATTTTTCATCCATATTGATGCTTTTGGAGTGGAAAAGTTAAAGGAATCAACCTCCAGGAGAAATTTTAATAGTGGAACACAATTTGGAGAATTGGGGTCTAAAACCTTCAATGACCAATTTGAGGCCTTAAATGATGTTTTTTCTCTAATAGGTGGGGTGGGTGGGAAGAGGGGCTTACTCACTTAAGTGTTAGACCATATAACACTATTCTACACTGAGAGAACTTTCCAATGATGAAAGAAGGATGCCAATTAGAGTTTAGACATAAAAATTATGCCTTCCAAAAGTTGACCTATCGTGATTAACCACCATATTTCGAGAGGATTCCATGTCAGCCCCTGTTACTCATTAAAAAGGGGATAGCCATATGATAAATATTACTATAGAAAGGTAAAATTTGTAATTCTAGTTGAGAGTTAAAGAAGCAAATTTAAGTACTAGTTGGCTATCAGACTATGTTATAACATAGTCACTAGGAGGAAAACGGGTTCCATTCAATTTTTATTGTATTTTGTTCCATAATAGAGCAAAACAACTTGGGAGTGGGAGTGAGAGTGCATAATAGAGGGATTTTGGGTTCTATAATAGCCCATAGTCCACAGGTATCAGGTAGTTCCATATATAGGGTCTTCTCTTTTGTACTTGCATTATATCTATTTTAGAAAGAAAAAAAATAGAGAAACCTCACCTTCCAATGGGGTTTTCTTTTGAAAGGGTTTCCAAGAGCATATGTTGGTGTTCAATGTGATTGATGTGTGTTTGTATTTCATTGTTTTTTATTTTCAACATTTTATCTATTACATGCATAATAACAAATCTAAAATCTAAAGGAATTAACTCTTCAGAGTATATGTTTTGGCTTCATATCTATTGCGATGAATTATCCAGTGATATATCCATGAAAATTTATAGATCATATTGGTATTAGAGTAGGTTTCTTTGGGTATTTGTAGGAAATCTTAGGGTATCCAAGCAATAGTTTGAGTATAAATCGATAAAACCCTAGTAATGTTCAATGAATTTGTTTATAATAACACTTAAGATTCAATAGAAGAGAGATTCTGAAGGCTAGAAGTGCATATCATAGATATCAACCACAATATGAACCTCCTTATGATAGCTTGTACAAAAAAAATTGGAATCAAAGGATATGGAGTTTCTAACTCAAAGGTCATATCAGAGGGAAAATCAGGGGATTAATAAGAACCAAAGAAGTATTCTAAGAAAGAACCCAAAATAGAGAAAACAAATTCGAGCACCATGAACTATTCACAATCCCTATTAAATGTGGAAGAAAAGGTGTACATCACCATATCAAGATAAGATTGATGCTTTGAAATTAAATCATTGGTTGCAATAGCCAGAGGTTTACTTTAATTTTCACTAGGTAGGGGAGGAACAAAAAATTTCATTTGCTCGTTTGAAATTAGAGGGTCATTCCCTAACATGGTGTGAAAGCCACACATAAACCCTTCGGTTGGAATGTGACCCACCAGTAACTAGGTGGGAGAACTCATAAATTCCCAATTATACCCTATTTATTATGTAGAGGACTAGTGGATCTAGTGACATGACTTCAAGTAGAGATAAGAATCGAGTGTATAGTAGTAAACCACATAATTTAGGGATACAGAAATATTATTTGGTGTCTCTCCCAAGAACTTGGATATGCTCCTGAAGTATCTAGGGGGTCTACAAAGCCATATGCAAAAGCAAGTGATGTTTTTCAAATCTAGAATGGTGCATGAGGCTTATGTATAGGTGCAATACCTATAAAATAAAGTCCAAAAGAAAGGGTAGTCAAGTGGTTCAAAGAAAAAGGAAAACGAGGAAGCTTCTAAGGAAGAGAAGAAGAAGTGGAAATTAGGGAAGGATAAGAAGATTGCGGCCATTGCACCTTAGTGCAAGGATCCTAGCAATCACTGAAATCAATGGATTTATAGCTAGATATGGTATCCAAGAAATGGTTTGTGTATAAATTCATAAAACACCAACCATGGCCAACGAATTTATTTATTATAACTCTTGATAATCAATAGAAGAGAGATTCTTAAGGCTAGAAGTGCTATTCATATATATAGACCACAATATGAACCTCCTTATGGTAGTTGGTGCAGAAAGGTTTGGAATTGAATAAAATGGAGGTTCCAACTTAGAGGTCATATTGGAGGGAAAATCAAGGGATCAATAAGAACCAAAGAAGGATTCCAAGAATGAACCCAAAATAGATAAATCAAGTTTGAGCACTGTGAACAATTCACAACCCCTCTTCAAGATGGAAGCAAAGATGGACAGCACCATATCAAGATAAGATTGATGCTTTCAAATTAAATCATTGGTTGCAACAATCAGAAGTTTACCTTCATGTTCACCATGTAGGTGAGGAACAAAAAAATTCATTTTCTCATTTGAAATTAGAGGGTCAGGCCCTGACCTAGTGGGAAAGCCACGCACAAATTGTTATGTTAGAGGGAGATTTTTAAAACTCTCATAAATTCCCAATTCTACCATATCTAGTATGTAGAGCTCACGTTGCTTCAGGTAGAGACATGGGTGGAGTGTATAGGAGTAAACAACAAAATTTAGAGAGATGGAAATATTGTTGGGTGTCTCTCATAAGAACCTAGATATATTCCTCAAGTATCTGGGGGTTCTACAAATCCATATGCAAAATAAGTGATGTTGCTCAAACCTAGAATGGTCGATGAGGCTTATTTATAGGCACAATAAGTGGAAATTAAAGGCAAAAAGAAAGGGTAATCAAGTGGTTCAAAGTAGAAGGAAAACCAAGAAGCTTCCAAGGAAGAGAAGAAGAAGTGGAAAGTGAGGAAGTATAAGAATACTATAGCCATTGCACCTAAGTGAAAGGATCCTAGCAACCAGTGCAATCAATACATTGATGGGAACATGGAGGAGAAGTGTTTTAAATGGCATATAGACATAAACCTGAAGAACCGAAGAAGGACAGAAGAAAAAGAATCTTATCACCACAATTTTGAGCAATCAAATGGAAAGAACCTTTGATGTGGAAAAAAATATCTTCTACACCTTAGTGCATTAGTAGATGATTCTAAGTAGCCTTCATCATCAGGAAGATAAGGAGATGACCAAGATTGGTCCAAGCTAAGAATAGAAATATTGATGCATTGTTCGATTTGGGTTCACATGCAAATGGCATAACAATGGATCTAGTCAACAAACTTGGATTGGAGGTCCATGATCATCCTATCAAATATCCTTTGGATGGGTCAACAAGGAGGAAGAGATAAGGTGACCAAACACTATAAATTAATTTTTTTGTAAGTGTTGATTATATTGATGAAGTAGAATTGTATGTAGTGCCACTTGATGTATCAAGAGTTTTGTTTAGGAGTCCCTACATGTATATCATGGATGCAATATTTATGCAAAGATACAACCAATATTTCCTCATTAAGGATGGAAAAAACCTAATAATCAATGAGCACACTGAGGGAAAGTCAAATATTTCACTGATAAGTGCCAATAAAGCCAATAAATTGATTAGTTCCAATAAAAGGTATTATTTATTATTCTTAAGAGAAAACCAATCCAAAGAGAATGAGAGAAAATGCATCCATGGAGGTTGAATGAACAAAGAAAACGATTAGAAGAATTGTTACATGCATTCAAGGGAGTGTTTGAGGAGCCTAAAGGTGTACCACCCAGGAGAGAAGTGGAGCACGAGATCCAATAGTATCTAGAATTTCCATTTCCAAACATTGGGCTATATAGATAGTTTGTTTTGGAAGAAAATGAAGTGAAGAAGAAGTTGCAACAACTACTGGAGTTCAGTGTGATTTCACTAAGTATATCACCTTATGGGTCACCCATCATAATTGTGCCAAAGAAAGATGGGACTTGGCACATGTGCATTGATTATAGGGTCTTAAACAAAATTATGCTAAAAAACATATACATGCTACCTAGGATAGATGATCTATTGGAATTGTTATCACTCCAAGAACTCTCCTAAGTTGTAGCTCGGAGATGCCAGGTAACATATAATCTTCAATATTGTTCTCTGAATTATTGGTATAAATGATGGTTTGGATCAAGTTAGATAACCATTTCAGCTCTGTTTTCACTCAAGGGATGCGTGAACGCTCTCACCAATACAAGGCTTTAGACCATTAATGCTCAATAAGTTATAAATTCAATGGATAGATGGAGAATACTGACTATACCAGCAGATTGCATACATAAACATAAATCACTGGCTAGCTACAGGTAGCAAAAGAGAATACTGATTGTACTGGTAGATGCATATATGAACACATATGGATGGCTAGCTACAGGCAACAAAGAAGCTTGCAAATATAATTTATCAAAGCAGAGATAAGATGATAGTTATCTGGCCTTAGACACAAAGAAAACATGAACAAACTGCTCAAGTGCAAGCATAGAACAGCAAAGAGAATGGACATTGAACACATAATGGCAAAAGAAGCTTATATTTCTAGAATGAAGATGAGAAGCTTGAAGGAACAGAGGAGGAATAATCTCCAGATATTGAACCCCTATTACATTTTTCTTTCAGATATTTATAGCTCTTTACAATGATACTGATCCGTTTGAGGCTTGACAGGTCTTAATTTATCCATCTGTCTATTCAACTGATTGATTCCCTCAATAGGTAGCATGGTTCAAAAGTTTCTTCTTCTGACAGAAGAATAACCGCTTTCAAATATTTTTGGTGGCTTGTTGTGTTGTCTGGGAGTTCTCCTGTGCCAGAGATACTCCATAACGTTCGTTGGTGTGGCTATTGTGTTGTATGAGCTCCCTGATCTTTCTGTTTCGGGCTGCAGCGTGCTGTGGCCCTTCTTTTTTCCTTTCTGGGCTCTGTTTCCTGACAAACTATCTCTTAGGTGTTGTTATATGGTGAAATGGGTCTTGGGGCCTTCATGTTTCCCTTTAAACTGCAAACAGTGACTGTTTTGGTTATAAACAGAAAAAACGATGCAACACTAATAAATCTCGCCCATCAATGTTCATTCCAGACTTCAAAAGTCCTAAAATATGGTTTAATTATCTATTGGGTCCGGCCTTGTCGTCATTGCAAATCACAAAAGGCCTATTCCCAGCCTCCCTTTATATTTTGAAATAAGGTGAAAAACACTAAAATTCATGAAAAAAACGGTCGTGGCAGACTTCAGATATCATATATTCCACTTCCCGGACCCTTTCAGGTCCAGGACTCATCGCAATGGCACTGGCCAATGCTCCCATAATATTTCATTTAAACAACGAAAACACACAAAAACATTAAAAAATGGGCTTTTGCGAACCTGAAAACATATATATTTTGCTTCATGAAACCCATCGTGTCTGAGTTCCATCACTATCGCACTACCCCTATTTCCCTTTGTATTTCGTTATATAACGAAATATATGGAAAATGCTTTAAAAACGGCTTTGGCACGGACTTCAAACTTTATGAATTCTCATATATACTGCGGTCGGGCCTGGGTATCGGGTCGCCTGTATGTATGTGCATAGGCCCCGCCCCTTGGTATAACGCCGATGCGATGTCAGTGATGCAATAAATTGCAATCGCAAGTCGTTCACTCCCAAGGCCTTTATATATATAACATATGCCCCCCGCCAATCCGATCATCGGCGATCGTTGATCGGCGGTGTCATGTGCCCGCCTTTAGACTATCCCCTCTACTCGCCCGATTGAAATTAGCCACCTAGATCTGGGCCGTTGATCGGCAAAATCTAACGATGGTCATTCATTCCATCTATTTAAGCCTACATTTATGGTTTTTTCATGGTTTTTTAAGCATTTTAGCCTCCCAATAGTGCATTTCTTCCCTTCCAAGGGATTTCCTCTTGCACTGCTTTTGATCATTATATGATCTTTGAGAAAAATTTGAAGATTTCAAGGGCATTAATGGATCCATTGGCATGTTTCTAAGCAAATTTGAAGACTTCAAAAGCCTATATGGATCCATTTGTGGGCCTTTTTCCAGTAAGGCTAACACTGGCTCCTTTTGAGGATGAAATCCTCCCTGTGAGGTTGCGAGGATCACAAATCAATGCCTTTCCTAAAAAAACAAATTCAAATCTTCCATCTAGTGTTCCATTGGGCATGGAGTCTATTTTTCAAATGAAATAAAAACTGGAAAAACATATTTACAATGACAAGGCTTTAAAGCCTTAAATGAAATAAATTTTCAAGAACCACCCATTTATTGGGCTACCAAAAGTATCTCTTCCTTCCATACTATGCATAATGAATGTATTGTTCTATTGAACTTGAGCAATGACAAACGAACCTGTCCATAAGGAGTCAAACTTGCCATGATTACCTTTCTTTTCCTTTAATGCATCCCATTTAAGAACCTAATCACCAACTTGGAAATTGTCCACCTTTGCCTTCCTGACAAAGGTTTCTTTGATTTTCTTTTGATGAGCTTTTGACTTCTCAACCAACTGCTCTCTGATCTATTGTAGTTCAATCAGGTTATTCATTCTTCTTACAATATCATTCTCTTCATCTTATTCTTCTTGCAATAACTTAGCCACAGGGATAATGAGCTGAGAATGAGCTGGATGGGGAAAATAGCATCAACGCCATAAACTAGTTTGAATGGAGAATTCCCTATAGACTTTTTGATGGTAACTCTGTCAACCCATAGTGCAAACTTCAACTTGGAATCCCAACTCTTTTTGTTGTCCTCTAACAGTTTTTTGATTACCCTTACCAGACTCTTGTTAGATGATTCTGTCAGGCCATTGCCTTGAGGATAATATGAGGTAGAATGCACCACTTGAATGCCCATGGATTCGGTCATGTCCACCAATTCTTTTGCCTTGAAAGTTGTTGCATTATCAGTGACTAGTTTGGTTGGGCAACCAAATCTAGTGAAAATATTCTCATTCAAGAACTTTATGACAACTTGATGATTGACATTCTTAGTGGCTATAGCCTCAATCCACTTGGTGAAATAATCAGTGGCTACTAAGATCCATTTGTGTTGGCCACTGGAATGTGGGTTGATCTCACCTATAAAGTCCAAGCCCCACTGCTGGAAGGGACCACTGACATGTATTGGCTTTAAGGGAAAAGATTTTAGATACTGTCTTCCTGCAAACCTCTCGTACTTGTCACAAGCTCTTACAAAAGAAAACACATCAGAGAACAGAGTAGGACAATAATATCCAGCCCTCAATGTTTTGTGAGCTATGGTTTTCCAATAATTATGCCCTCCATACATGCTATAATGGAACTAGTGTATGACTTCCAGAAATTGTTCTTTATCTAGACACCTCAAGAGGATTCTTGATGGGTCTTTCCAATAAAGCAAATTTTTATTAATGCAGAATTTAGCTAATCTAAGTTTAATGGCACGAGCTTGACCTGAGCTAAGACCTGGAGGGACTTATAGCTTTTGCAAAGAATGAACTATGCTGTAATACCATGCACATGTGGCTATATTTTCAGCCAAAGACTAATTCTTCTTTTGCTCTTCTACTGCTCCCTCTCTCTGCTCATCATTTGAATTTAGACCCATGGAATTTATGTCTAACAAGCTGTATTTTTCTTCAGCCATAAGTTTAGCCAAGCCCTGGCCTTTGACAAACTTAGTGGGCTTCACCTCTATGTTAAACTCTATGAATTTTTCAAGCCATTTAGCTCTCTTTCCATCAATATCTAGCTGAGTTAATACATCTTTTACTGAAGCTAAAGGTACATATGCAACTACTTTGGAATGCAGAATATAAATTATGAATGCCTTTAAAGATTTTATGAGACCATAATCTTGTTTTTCATTAAGGTCATACCTTAGTTCAGCATCCCTTAAAGTTTTGCTGAAAAAGGCCACGAGGTGCTCTATGCCTTCATCATTTTTCTGCAACAGAACTGTTGCAAGTGTATCATAAGAGGCAAAAGAGAAGATACAAAACTCCTTAGTGTAATCTAGGCTAATAAGAGTGGGAGCTTCCATGATAGCTTGCCTGATTGCTTCAAAGATCTTCTTGAAGCATCTGTCCATTTTATTTTTGATCCTTTCTTGAGCATGGAAGTGATGTTTTTTACAAGCTCTGCAAAGTTTGGAATGAACCTCTTTACGAAGATAATCTTACCTAAGAAGGATTCAATGTCCCTTTTTGACATTGGGATGGACAATGTGTGAATGGCTTGAACCCTTGCTGGATCAATCTTCACAACTTTAGCAGAAACAATATGTCCTAGAAGTTTTCCTTCTTCTAGAGCAAACTGTGACTTCTTTGGGTTCACTGAAATTCAAAACTGTCTGCACTTTAGGAATACCTTCTTCAAATGTTGTAAATGGTCTTTGTGGCTGCTGGAGAAGACTGTTATGTCATCAAGATAAATAAGGAAAAACTAGTCCTTCTCTCCCACAAAGGCTATGTCTATGGCCCTCTAAAAAGTAGCCCCAGCATTCATCAGTCTGAAAGGCATCTTGGAGTACATGAAAGTGCCCCAAGGAGTAGTGAAGGCGGTCTTTTCCTAATCTTCAGGATGTATATCAATCTGATTGTAACCTAAAAATCCATCTAAGAAAGACATGACTCTGGCTCCTGAAACTTTTTGCAGCAAGCGTTCCATCTTAGGCAGGGGATAGTTATCATTTTTAGAGAACTTGTTCAGATTTCTGAAGTCCACACAAAGCCTGATTTCTCCATTTTTCTTTCTCACTACCACAAGGTTAGCTATCCATTTTGAATACCTTAGGGGAACTATAATTTTGGCATCCAACAGCTTCTTGATCTCTTTCTCAATCAAAGGTAGTAAGAGAGGTTTGATAGGTCTTAATTTATACTTAAAAGGGGTAGTATTCTTTTCCAGTGGGATCTTTCTCTAAATGATGTTACTATCATAGATTTTAAGATCACTATATTCCCAAGAAAAGATATTAGCAAATTGCTTCATGAGGGTACAATACTCAAAATTTTGTGTAGAATACAAATGAGTGGACAGATTGATGAATTTCAAATGGGCTAGGCTCCCTATATTATGTTTACAGATAGTAGACTCATTCTCTATTTTGTTCGGCTCATAGGGCACGTCGTTATGATCGAAAAGATTCTCTAGAGGCACCAATCCTTTTGGTATGTAATTACTAGGCAGCTGGACGATGCTTCCTCCGTCGATCTTGTTTTTTAACTTGGGTTGGTTGCATTCTCCGGTGGCTTCATATTCCTGATTGATGTGCGTTTCAGAAAATTCCTCAACGACTTGCAAAAACCTGTTAATTTCCTCATTGTCTTCAAAAACTCTCCAATATTTGACATTGTCAGACAAAGATGATCTGTATTTTACCTGAACTTCATATGTCTATTTAGGAGGTAAAGGAGGAATAAAAATGCTAGAAAACACAGTAAGGGAGTCAGCAAGCTGGTTCTTCATTCTTGGAATATAAGAAATGCTGAAATCATCAAAAGAGTCCTTGAGCCTCCATACCTCATCTCTGTATGCTTTCAGCCTTGGATTCTTTGCTTGGAATGCTTTATTTACTTGCTGAATGATGAGGTCTGCATCTCCAAACACTTTTAGGCCTTTGATACCCATTTCTTTAGCAGCATTTAAGCCCAGAATCAAAGCTTCATACTTTGCTATGTTCTTTGTGACCTAGAAGGTTAATTTTAAAGATAAATGAATATATTCCTATGTTGGGGACACAAGGACTACACCTGCCCCTGCAGCTTCTTTAGAGAAAGCTCCATTGAAGAACATGTCCCAAATCTATGGGCCTTCTTCTTTAGCGATTTGGCAAACTGGCTTTTTAAGCTGCGTGGAGGCCAACTGGGATTCTTCAACATGAAGAATACATGCTCCAAAATCAGTGTCAATGGCATAGATGGGATGATTAGTAGGGTTCTTCTCATCATTGATGATATAAGCCAATTGCGCCTCTCTGTATAATCTCTTGCTCACACCTCCGAAATCTGGGACAACAGCATAGGACATATCATTTTGTAATGATCCAGCTAATCTCTTGATCCAACCTCTGGAAAGTTACATGCCAAACTTGGGGGGTACATCAGCTACCATAATATCCATGATCATGCTCTTCATAGGCAGCTGAGACAAAGTGATGGCTAGGTCCTTGATTAATCCTAGACATTTCACTTTTCTAGAGTCAAAAGAAAACAGGTCATGATAAGGCTTAGTGATGTCAAGACCCAACTCATCCATGACAACCTTGGGCATTAGATTATGGTTGGCTCTAGTGTCTAAAAGGCATTTGTGAAGGATTTTTTCATGAATAGTCAGAGAGACATAGAATGATGGGGAGTTGTCTTCACAATTTTCAATCACTGGGCTGAGAATAACAATTGACTTGTCATCTTGTAGATTTACATAGTCAATGGAGGCTTGGATGGCTTTAGGCTCAAGGTCCTCAAGGATGGGTCTTTTGAAGCACTCATTCTTCACTAGTTCAATCAAAGGCATAGGTATTCTTAGCTTCTGAATTTCTGATTGAAAACTGAAAGGAGAAGGAGACTTGTCAAGGCCCCTTACCTCATGAACTGGAGCTTTGAGGATGATGGGATCAAATGCCGGTTGTTTTTTCTTATTAGCTTGTTGTATTGCAGGGACAACAACTCTTTGAACAGGAGTTTCCTTGGCATTATTTATCTTTGACCTCAAATTATATCTTTGTTGATCTACAGTTTGTAGAATAGCTTCACCATCCCATTCTTGGTTGATCTGGTCATTGCATAATGACTTTTCATAGGCAGCTGAGGTCAAAAAGGAAGCATTTCCTTTGTCTTCTAGACAATGGATCTCATCATCTTCTTCAAGCTGCTCTTCTTCCATGACTACATTTTGAAAATGAGCCTTCACCCTTTGGTCTTCATTAGCATCTTTGTTTCTTTGCAAAATCTGCAACTGCTCATTTTTTCTTCTATATGGATTTGGATTTGAATTTCTAGGAGCAAAGGTATTAGGCACTCTTCCTTTCCCCGGGTGATGCTCAACCTTCAATTTAGAGTTTTCAGAGGCTAATGACTCAATCATTTTGGTCATTTTATCCATCTTAGGATCAGAGGGTGATGAAGAGTCGCCCCTCTATCTTCTTCTATCAACATTTCCCTTGAGCTTCTCTGCAGCCATGATGTTTGATTCCACTTCCAAGGCTACATCTTGCATGTCATCCAAAGTAGCACATTGCCTCTCTCTCAACAGTAGGCAGAAGTCAGAATCAAAAGCACTGGCATAGGTGAGTTTAGCAGAAGTAGAAGTGGGTTTTACTTCAGCTGGTATCTTGCTGTACATACGGTTAAACCTCTTATTAAAATCAGACAACAACTCACCATTTTCCCTCTTTAAGTTCCCAAACTCAGTGTGTTAGTAAAGGATATCCTTCTTATCCCCTAAATGCTTTAGGAATGCATCATCTAAAGCTTCAATACATGTTATAGATCTTGGGGTTAGTTCTCTGAACCATTTTCTAGCCTCTCCATCTAGGGTTTGGACAAAGACTCTCATCCACACATCATCTTCACTAATGTCCAAATTATCACCATAGCTATAGAAAGACTCAAGATGTTATTCAATAGTAACACCTTCAGTCCCAATGAACTTAGGCCTATATTTCTGATATTCTCCAATAGGAATGGCATTCAAAGGAGTGGGCAATATTAGAGGTCCATACCTAGAAACTATGATTCTTTCCATTTTGGTAGGTGCTTGTGGACCTACCATAGCTATGGTGGCTAAAAGAGTACTGGCAGTCTGAATGATAGAGGGCTGAGGAGTGACTGACAAGACTAAAGGAGTATGATGGATATGAGGTGAGGCTTCCTTTGGGCTTAAAGCAAAAGGAGGACCTAAAGAATAAGGAGCTTTATGAATCTCTGAGATTTTTTCTTCACTGCTAGTATTAGATGCTATACTCTCAACATCTATTTGTTCTATTACAAGCCTTTCTTGAAGAGATATATAATATTGTTTAGGTTTACCTGAACCTGATGCTCCTTTCTGCAATACCTTTCTCTCTTTGATTATTTTTTCAGGGTCAGGCACTGGGTCAGCTTGTAGCTTTTGAGGATTTCTCCGAGTATGCCTCACAAACTGAGCCAGAACTATGAAGTGGAGTCACCAAGAGGTTCGGCCTCCAGTAGAGTAGCCAGATAAATGAGTACAACCAAAAAAGTGCCCAGACTTTGTCTATCATCAAAGCTGGATCTATGTTGCTTCCTAGGGAAGCTGAGCTTCAGTTTCCTCTCCCCGGCAACAACGCCAATTATATTATCACTCCAAGAAACTCTCCTAGGTTGTAGCTCGGAGATGCCAGGTAACATATAATCTTCAATATTGTTCTCTGAACTATTGGAATAAATGATGGTTTGGATCAAGTTAGATAGCCATTTCAGCTCTGTTTTCACTCAAGGCATGCATGAACGCTCTCACCAATACAAGGCTTTAGACCATTAATGCTCAATAAGTTATAAATGCAATGGATAGATGGAGAATACTGACTATACCAGCAGATTACATACATAAACATAAATCAATGGCTAGCTACAGGCAATAAAGAAGCTTGCGAATCTAATTTATCAAAGCAAAGATAAGATGACAGTTATCTGGCCTTAGACACAAAGAAAACATGAACAAGTTGTTCAAGTGAAAGCATAGAACAACAAAGAGAATGGACATTGAACATATAATGGCAAAAGAAGCTTATATTGCTAGAATGAAGATGAGAAGCTTGAAGGAACAGAGGAGGAATAATCTAAAGAAGTTGAACCCCTATTACATTTTTCTTTCAGATATTTATAGCTCTTTACAATGATGTTGAGCCTTTTGAGGCTTGAGAGGTCTTAATCTATCCCTATGTCTATTCAACTGATTGATTCCCTCAATAGGCAACATGGTTCAAAAGTTTCTTCTTCTGACAGAAGAATAACCCCTTTCAGATATTTTTGGTGGCTTGTTGTGCTGTACTAGAGTTATCCTGTGCCAAAGATGCTCCATAATGTTTGTTGGTGTGGTTGTGATGTATGAACTCCCTGATCTTTCTGTTTCGGGCTGTAGTGTGTTGTGACTTTTCTCTTTCCCTTTCCGAGATCTATTTCCCAACAAACTGTCTCTTGGGCACTGTTATATGTTGAAATGGGTCTTGGGGCCTTTGTGTTTCCCTTTAAACTGCAAACAGTGACTGTTTGGTTATAAATAGCGAAAACGATGCAACATTGATAAATCCCACCCATCAATGTTCATTCTGGACTTCAAAATTCCTAAAAATATGGTTTAATTATCTATTGGGTCCGGCCTTGTCGCCATCGCAAGTCACAAAAGGCCTATTCCCAGCTTCCCTTTGTATTTTGTAATAAGGCGAAAAACACTAAAAATCATGAAAAAACAGTCGTGGCGGACTCCAGATATCATATATTCCACTTCCCGGACCCGAAAACAATCGCATTGGCCAATGCTCCCATCATATTTCATTTAAACAATGAAAACACACAAAAACATTAAAAAATGGACTTTTGCAGACCTGAAAACATATATATTTTGATTCACGAAACCCATCGGGTTTGGGTTCTGTCGCTATTGCACTGCCCTATTTCCCTTTGTATTTCATTATATAACGAAATACATGGAAAATGCTTTAAAAATGGCTTTGGCGCGGACTTCAAACTTTATGAACTCTCATATATACTACAGTTGGGTACGGGTATCGAGTCACCCGTATGTGTGTGCATAGACCCCGCCCCTTGGTATAACGCCAATGCGATAAATCAAAATAACGAGTCATTCACTCCCCTGGCCTTTATATATATAACATATGCCCCCCGCCGATGCGACCCACTAATCCGATCATCGACGATCACTGATCGACAGTGTCATGCGCTTGCCTTTAGACTGTCCCCTCTACTCGGCCGATTGCGATTAGTCACCTAAATCTGGGCCATTGATCGGCCAGATCTAATGCCGGCTATTCATTCCATCTGTTTAAGCCTGTGTTTGTGGGTTTTTCATGGTTTTCTAAGCATTTTAGCCTCCCGATAGTGCATTTCTGCCCTTCCAAAGGCTTTCTTCTTGTGTTGATTTTGATCATTAGATGATATTTGAGAAAAAATTGAAGATTTCAAGGGCATTAATGGATCCATTGGCATGTTTCTAAGCAAATTTGGAGACTTCAAGAGCCTATATGGATCCATTTGTGGGCCTTTTCCAGCAAGGCTAACAGGAACAATTGCAGCAAGTGAATACTACACCAAGTTGGATTTAAAATCAAGGTATCACTGGGTGCGACTAAAGGAAACTCTTGGAAGATCACCTTTAAGACCAGAAAAGGTTTGTATAAGTGGTTAGTCATGCCATGTGGTCTATATAATGTACTAGCTACATTCATGAGATTAATGAATGTCATAATGTGTCATTATCTACATTTTTTTGGTATTGTTTATTTGGATGATATATTGGTTTACAGTGTTACCTAGCAAGAGCATTCTCACACTTGATGTAGGTGCTAGAGACTTTGAAGATGCACTATTTGTGAGCATTCTTAAGAAATGTGAGTTTGCATGGTAGTCTTTGGTGTATTTATATTATGTGATTGGTGGAGGGAAGCTCAAAATAGATCCTGCTAAGATGGAGACCATCATGAAGTGGCTAGTTCCAATAAATGGTTTTGAGGTCAAGAGATTTTTGGAGGCAACATAGTACCTAAAGAAATTCATTGCCTCATTTTCAATAGTAGTTGCACCACTCCACGCCACAATATCAAGTGGCAAGAGTTTACAATGGGGGGAGGCTCAACATAAGGCTTTTGAGGAGTTAAAGAAGAAAATAATGGGCCCCAACCCACAAGAGACACAAATCCCCTAGCTAAGAAACAACTCAACAAAATTCATGGGCACCAACCCACAAGAGTCTCCAATCTCTAGTTGATCACCAAATTAGCTCCAAGTTGTACTTTCAAAAAATATTTAATATTTTGGTTTTCAACAATTCATTCTATCACAATTATTTGTCACTTCACCACACAATCTTTAGATTTTCACTCTCAACTTTGACTACAACCACCTAGCATGTACTTGATATCCATAAATGCAAAGAAAAGAAATGCCTACACAATATACAATTTTTTATTTAAAACATTCCAAAATGATCCTTCAAGAAAGGCCTAAAACAAGGCTAAGTTCTGTTCCAAGGCCACTCCAATATTGGCTCCAAAACCAGGCAAACATGGTCGAATATGAGGTTTCAACAAGGTTGAACCTGAGGTTGCAACAAGGGTTAATTTAAGGTTGTCACAAGGATGAATTTGAGGCTGCCAAAGGGCCAAAAATGAGGTTGCAATAGGGCCAAATTAGGGCAGAAACCAAAGCTACGAGTTAGGGAAGAAACAAAGGTCCAAATTAGAGCTAAAATAGAGGCAACAAAAGGTTTAGAATTTGAGTTCATAATAGGCTAAATTTTGAGTTTGCACCAGGCCTTAAATTTCATTTGAATAGCTCAACAAATCCTTCTAAAAACAAGGCAAAATTGTCCTTATGAACAAGTTTGCAATCCCTCTCAAAAAGTAGACAAAAAGAGCCCCAAAACAATGAAAGAAGTCTCCTAGAAGCGACAGATCATCCCTCCACCTTAGTTGCACTCAACTCGTCTTTTCACACTAGGTTCATGAGGTGTGAACCTCTAATTTATTCTTGGAAAAGGTCCGAGTTAAGTGAGTGAGAAAATGAGTGATGGGAGGACCTATTTATAGGCCTTTTTGACCCCCAAATAGGGCCCACTTGACATTTAGTAGGGATAACCTGAGCTTTGGAAAGGAGATCAACATATGCATTTCAAACATTCATATCTCCTCAATGATGAGGAGTTAGGAGGCATTCCACTTACAATTGAAAAGGTCTTGGCAAGCATTAAGAGATGGTTTGATCAATTATTGTGTTTGCCTTGATTCTACCCATTAAAATATTGATATACTTTAGGGGATAATTGTGAATTTCATTTTAACATTAATGACTTCAAGTCTTTTTCCACCACCTCAGTTGGATTGAGGTCTCATCTTGCTTTAACATCAATGATGAACCTCTCAACAATATTGACCATGCTTAACCACTGCTTTGACATCAATGACAATAACTAAACAATCTCTCCCTTTGTCATTTCTCCGCTTTTTGATATTCTCTCCCCCTTTGACATCAATGGAAAATGGGGTTCTCCCCCTGTCTTCTTCTTCTCGATGACCTATCATCTACTCCCTTTATTTTTTCTGCCACTAAATATTGCTCCCCCTAAGCATGTGCTTCCCAATTTACATCTTCGTATCGAGGATTTTCTCAAAATGTTATATACAAATGATACAAATCCCTGTGTTATCATTCAATACCCAAGATATATCACATTGTTAGGCTTTCCATCACTATCAAGATAAACTTCTGAATGCATGTTCGATTTGAGATATTAGTGATAGCTCATTATCTCACCTTCATCATAAAAACAAGGTTTTTTCTTTTATTCTCAAAACCTCCAAGTTCCTTGTCACTCTTTTCTTCTAGAAACCATTATAACTTAAGAACATTGAACAAGTAAAACTCATTTCTTGAATTCTTCATGCCTGTGATAATATTCACTATGTTATTGTATCTCCTTTGTAAACGACTTCCTCATTTCTTATGGTCTTGAATCAAACAAGTCCTTCAAAAACTCAATCATATTTTCATTTTTATTATTTTTATGGAACAAAGATATTCGATGCATCTTCAACATGTCATCTTACTCTTTTCCTTTCATGTGCATCATTACACACTTCTTATATTTCTTTTTCTATTATGTAAGTTCCAAAGTGATAATAGTTTCAACCAAACCTTTTGTTGGGGTCTCTTTCCTATCAATCATTAAATAGGAAGTCATGACCCTTCCAAAATCACCCAAACTTGTAGTTTTGTTTAATATTTTTATCTATGTTTCATAGTCTACCGAATAAGGAGTACCACAAAGGATATCATAAAAGATCTGAATACAATTAAAACTCCACCAACCCTCTATTTAATAATTCTTCCTGCCCAAGACCTCTCTTTCCACTACAAAGTAGCTTTCGGTGTTTCCTTTTTCATCTCTTACTAATCATTGGCAGTGCCACAATTACAAAACTAGAGCATGTCCTTCTCAATTTGAAGAACCAAACTACCTTCCTTGGAAATTTTGTTAACGACTAGGCTAGCTCAAAGAAGTTCATTCATTAGCCATTGTACACCATCAAATCTTACAATGACATATCCCTTCTTCAAGAATTCCTTTGTCGGAGATGGTTCAACTGCTCAAATCAATACACCCTCTCTCACAATTACATTCAAACATGCCCTAGGTGTTGGATTCTCCAATTTCTAGAGTAACACACCAAGACAAGGAAATCTTGTGTACTTGCCATTTCAATCATAATCATTTAGAAAATGAGAAACGATAGTTGTTGGAATCACATACCCAATATTCTCAGCCTCCATTGATTTATAAACCTAAAATGATATTCTAATGCACTCTCCACTATCATTAAAAGTTGGATCCCAACAATTTCCAAGATTTATTGTTTCATCAATTAGGATATCCAATAGATCAACAACTCTTCAATACATGAAATTATGCCCTTGGTAACTGAGATTTTATCCCCTCCTAGTGGATAACCTACAGTAGTCACTATATCAAGATGAACACAAGGCTTCAATGTTGTTACAACATACATTTTCTTTCCTTCTCAAATAATTCCAAGCTTTGTTGTATCACTTGCAATTTTTTTATTGATGAGAAATCCAAGTGCTATATGCTTTGTGGAACATAAAGGTTCCATTTGGATAAAGAATAGAAGAGTTTATGCATAAATAAAAGTGCATAATCTTGTGTATAAATATGATTGAGAAAAATATCTATTGCATTAAATATCCTCAACACCATAACAATATTCCAATAATAATTTATAGCTTGCTTCAAGAACCTCAAATGGTAATCAAACTTTCTCAAAAATAATAAATGTTCAAGATCAAAATCTTTTGGAGCTTCCATTGAAGTGTGGCCATCATGTTCCTCATCAATTACTCCCAACAAAAGAGTTCATACAATCACTCTTCAATGATGAGATGATATTAACAACATCATATATACCCTCCATCAATTGTTGGTATTATAATGTTGTAAATTGGAAAGTTAGGACTTTGCCACAAGATTGGTTTTCACATTCGCCATTTACATGCTGCAAAACAAAAAGTATATGTGCCTCTAAGTCTGCATCATGCAATATTTAGCAATTCAAGATTAAATTTTGATCGTTCAAAGCTAGTTCATGTTGTTCTGGCATGTCTTGTTTTCTTCTCCAAACTATGGTGGGATTTTCTCTATCTAGTAGGAATATTTTCTTCTTTGACTTGCTTGGGAGACCATATCAAGCTTCTTTTGCAATCACGTGCTATGTTTCAGAGATTTTGACATTTATAACATTCTATATTGTACATGGACAATGGAGCAAATGAATCATAACCAAACCACAACTTAGGCAAACAAGGTGGAATTTGACGCTGCAATAGGGCCAAATCTAAGGATGTAACAAGGCTGAAACTAATGTTGTCACAGGGTTGAAGTTGAGGCTATCATAGGGCCAAATAAGAGGCTTCCACAAGGCAAAAAATGAGGCTACAACATGGCCAAATTAGGGCAGAAACCATATGTCTGAGTTAGGGAAGAAACAAAGGACCAAATTAGGGCAAAAATAAAGGCAATAACAGGTTAGAAATTCGAGTTCATAACAGGCCAAATTATGAGCTTGCACCAGGTTTGAAATTATATTAGAATAGGCCAACAAATCCTTTTGAAAACAAGGTCGAATTGTCCTTATGAAAAAGTATACTATCCCTCTCAAAAGGTAGACAAAAAGAGCCCCAAAACAATGAAATAAGCCTCATAGAAGCAATACATCATCCCTCAAACTTAGCCACACTTAACTCTTCTTTTCACACTAGGTTCATGAGGTGTGAACCTTTGGTTTATTCTTGGAACAAATTCGAGTTAAGTGAGTGAGAAAATGAGTGAGGAGATTACCTATTTATAGGTCATTTTGACCCTCAAACAGGGTCGACTTGACATGTAGTAAGGTCGACTTGAGCTCTAGCAAGGAGATCAAAATATGCATTCAAAAATTTGTATCTCCTCAACCGTGAGGATTTAGGAAGCATGCCGCCTACTTTTGGAAAGGTGTCGACGAACACTGTGAGATGGTGTAATCCATTCTTTTGCTTTCCTTGATTATATCTACCAAAATCTTGATTTAATTCAGGTGATACTTCTAGCTTTCATTTGAACATTAAGGGCTTAAAGTCCTGTTGCCTACCACCATGGAATTGCATCACCCCACATACTCTTTTATTGTGGAGTGGGCTCTGCAACGAACCTATTTTATATTATTATAAAAATAAGTACACTAGTTACATCTAGCCCCAAGGGTTAGCTCAGTTGGTCAAAAACCGTGCGTCGCCATCGGGAGGTCACAAGGTCAATTCTGCCCGAAACCCTTGGGGTTAGATCTTGCCAGTAGGCCGAGGGGCGATTAGCCCAGATTTTTCCGTGGACATAGCGACCACTCACTAACCAGGGTGTTCATGAACCACACTAAAAAAAAAGTAGCCCCAAGGGTTAGCTCAGTTGGTCAAAATCAATGCCCCGCCATCGGGAGGGAATAGGGTCCATTCTCCCCAAAGCCCTTGGGGTTAGGCCTTGCTAGTAGGTTGCAGGGCATCAGCCCAAATTTTTCCGTGGACATAGCACTACCCGTTGACCAAGGTGTCTGTGGACCACAACAAAAAAAAGTACATTAGTTACATCATATTTACAATCTTGGCTCTCTGACCACTTAACCAAAACTAACATATATGCTTAGGCATGATGGCCCCAAAAATATATATCATACACACATAAGCACACAGGTTTGCAAAGTGACTCTGACTCACTAGACTAATATCAAAGTACATATATATACATCAAAGACTGGAAGGGGTATTGCGATGGGCACATGTATTAGGTAACTCCATAGAGAGTGCATTTTCCTTTGTACTTGCATTATTTCCATTCCAGTCAAAAGATAGCATAGCAACCTCATCTTCCAGTTGGGTTTTCTCCCAAAAACATTTCCCATATCATATCTTGGTATTCATTGTGATTTATTTGTGTTTGTATTTCATTGTTCTCTATTTTCTACATTTTATCTATTACATGCATAATAACAAAACAAATAATAAAAATATGGAATCTAAAGGAATTAACCATTCATAGTATAGATCTCCCTTACTTTAATAGATATGTTGTGAGGAACTGTCCAGTGGAATATCCACAATAGTTTACAAATCAAAGATATTAGTTTTGACTCTTGGAAAACCATAGATGTGATCATTACGACGAATGTCAAGTCATGCGAAATTAAATAAATGGCCCCTCACGTAAACATGAAAAAAATGTTTTTATGAATTTCAACTATAGACTTCAAGGCCATGCCCTTGTTTTTGTTAGGCATCTAGATGTTGTAAATGTACTTTATGTTGACCTTGTAGTGGAGTTACAATGGTGCACTCCATCGTATTAAAAGCGTAATGCCAAAATATGATATATAACAATTCAAACATCAAAGGACTTTTGAGGTCAAACTTGGGTGTCTTAAGGAAAATAATCAAATAATAGTTAAAATAATCAAATAATAATTATGTATTTGTAAAGGAAAAATATAAAAACTACATTTTTGTTCTATTTTCTTTGGATCTCCTTGTAAATTTATTCAAATATCAAGTGTAGACACTAAAATTCTGCATCGAATGAGTACCCACATTACATATTTTTGAGTAGACCCACATCAAAAAAATTTGAAAACACATGAAAAAAGTGTGTTTCAAGAAACACACTTTTTTTATGTATTTAAAATTTTTCTCATTCTGGATCTACTGAAAAGTATGCAATGTGGCTACTCATTGGATGCAAAATTTAATTTTGCATCCAATGGATGCCTACACTTGACATTTGAGTAATCTGACAAGGAGATAAATTGAGAATACAATTAAAGGTGTAGTTTTTTCTTTTCCCTCCAAGAATATTTACACAAAAGGATATCATGATCTTCATGAATCCTAATAGTTCTTTTAAAGTTGATTTTGTTAGTGAATTTTTTTATTGAAGTCCAATTTTGACTTCAACTTTCCCCTAATGTTATCTTCAACGATCAAATATAATATATAATGGTCCAAGATGTCTACAATGAGGGAAAAGGGTCTATGAGTCCACAAGAGGGGAAGATGAAAACGAGCATGTCAAAAAAGAGATCATTCTTGCCAAATGTTAACTTAAGAACTCACAAATTTTCCATCATGTGCCTTAAATGAAGCTCACCAACACCTTTAATTGGAGAGAAAAATATGAATGCATATAGAAGGTGGTGAAGAAAAGTAAGCATCTAAGTAAAGTAGAATGGGAGAGGTGCCTTATAAAAGCAAGTACCAATATTTTGGGAAAATGTGATAGTTTCCCATTCCATTCCTTACCTCATAATATAAAACTCATTCTTCATAATCTTTGTTCCATTATGAATATGCCCATGTTATGCTTTCTTATGTTATTCCATGCAAAGCCCATAACAACTAGTATCCAACATCATGAATCTAGGAGTTGGAAACTTGTGTGAATCGGTAGAGACATGACAAGTTTCTCTATTGATGTTAGTGTAAATTGGCTTACATTGATAGAGAAATAAGTGGTTGTAAGCAAGTGTAAATGCTACCAATCTAGGAACCCATCATTTTCATGCTTATGTAAATTAGTGACTCCTCAATCAAGGAATTACTTCACCAAGTTCTCTGATAAGGCAATCAACAATTAGTCTCTTTTTACATGCATTATTACATAAGCTACTAGTGATTTCCTAAGTCATTGTATGTAGTGAAGGGAATAGACAGTGGGTCCCGCCCAAAGGGTTTCCACTTGGTGGGTTTTATAAACATTTTTTTTTGTAGTGCCAGGTTATTGAAGGAAGTCCAGAGGCAGAGTTGATAGAAAAAAAAAAAGGTTCGGTCGGGCCCACATGGTGGAAAGGACCCCACCCGAAGTTTTTTATAATTGACGGATTTTGTGAATCTTCTTCCCATTGCGCCAGGCATAAAGGAGAAAGCTTGTGTGGCAAGTGGGACCCCACCCAGAAGTTCGAAGAAAGAGCAATTAAGAAAAGGATGACATGGGGAGCTCCGATATTTTATGCGCTTGGTTATGCGGTAAGTTTCAAGGGGCAAAGTATAGAGGAGCCAATGTGCCTTTGTTCTTCCCATAATTATATGTTTCAATACTTTTCTTGGATATTTAATTGTGCACTCATGGGTGTAATAGTAGTCAATTGACTTTATCTTAAAAGTATTAAAAATAAAAAAACCCAACTAGCTAATAGTTAAAATTTGAAAATTAGATTGGTGGGTATACATTAATTGGCTTTAAGAACATGAACGACTACACCCCACAAGACAACAAGTAACTAGATATATGCCAACATTTGAAGGGGCAGAAGGGTAGGATATCTCAAAAGACTCTATAACCATTAAGGAAAATTAAGTCAAAAGTTCAGAGGAAATGCTTCAAAATTTCAAAAGGGGTAGAACACTACACATATTAACAAAATGCAAGAAAGAAGAAATAATTTTGAAGAAATTTTCCATCATTTACATCATTCAAAATGTAAAAGCTTCATATTGGGATATTAATGACATAATGTCTAAAGCTAAAGATAACATGACATTAATACAAAAATGATATGATTATCCATTAATTAAACTTTTACTCAACATTAATTTATGAAGACTAATTGGTAATTAAAAATGAAATGACTAAAAAGTGACAATTTTACAAATTGATTATTACATTAATATATAAAACCATCTTTGCCAAGGATGGAAGTTAACCATGGTTGTGTGGAATGGTAATTTACTCAACTCAATAGAAGTATATAAAGTGAAGAAAAAATATTTCAAAAATATATTATTTTTGATGCAAAGTTTGAAAAGAGATTTTGTGATAAAGTTATTAAAGACATACTAATGTTTTGCTACAAGTTCATAGGTCTTAGCTAGATAATTATGCTAACATAATTTTAATTTTTTAGATTTCACGGAAAATATCAAATTTTGGATTTAATGGTTTACATTGATTGATACATACTCAATTTTATTTGTTTGTTTGTTTGTGAAGTTGTTTGTGATTTTTTAGGTTTTACCTGTGGCTTGAGAAACCGCGACCTAGGGGCATCTAATCCATCAAAGTCACTCAGGGATTGCATATGGCCTAGGCCGCACTAGCCCTAAGCTGACTGAGTCTTTTAGCATGTTTCCCCCCTAGCACAGACACACCGACCCCGTGAGGTTTGATCTCGGGTCGCCTTGCTAATGAGGTCCATCCTCAACTAGTTGTGCTAGTGAGACTTGACAATACTCAACTTTAATTTATTCTTATGCACTCAAGATATTAATTTATAAAAAAAATCTTATTTTTAATTAATGATATTATTTTAATTTGTTATCGATATTATTAGTTTTATAGTTTTTTTTTTTTTTTTTTTGATTAATTTGGTTAGTTTTCATCATTATGATTTAATCATATAAAAATAATAAATTTTATGTTAGATTCATAATTTAATCATACCAAAATATCAATTTTTTGTGTCGAGAGGCCTCCAACTTAATATAGAAGAAATGCTGTAATATTATGTAAACATTTTGATTTGGTAAATTATATAAAAATTTAATTAATTAAATTAAAAATTAAAAAAAAAAAAAAAATGTATTTAATATTATATTATTATTAATAAAACATTTGACTCAATCAAATTACATAAAAAAATAATAGTATAGTATATATAATAATTGTTAATAATCAAATCAACCTAGATTCATCTTAACTCCAGATCTACCAAGCGTCGAGAGGGATCAAATTTATTGAGATTTGATCCCTCAAGACGCTTGGTACATCAAGAGTTGAGATGGATCTAGGTTGGTACTATCATAACCTAGAAAACCAGACCAATGACAATAATTATATTGCAAAGTTTATTTGTTTATCAAAATTCCCTATAGTAATTTTATACAGAGGAATCTCGACTGAGGGTGGAGAGCTCTGTGCGCGAAGGAGTCGACACAACTAGAGATTGTGCGCAGCACCAGCGACATGGCCCTAGGAGGGGGTCGCGTACTGTATCCTCCCCTCACCTGAGCTATCAACGTTCCAGGAACTAGTAGCAGCATGCAATAAACGGCCAACAACTGAAAACCAACCGAATTTTGTCAAAAGAATGGATTCCATCCCCACAGTTGCGCTGCCAACTGAAGAACCTTGCAAAGTGGCATTGAAACTAGCTGAAAGAGGGCTTATTGGGCAATTCATTGGGCTATGGCTCTCGCCTAAAGCTGTATATGCCTGGGTGCAAAGGAATTGGCGACCTCTTGTCAAGGAAGGAATCAAAAGCCACTTCGTTGAAAAAGGTTTCTTTGTATTCATATTTGAAGTGATAGAAGACAAAAATCTCATATTCATAAATGGACCATATCTCATGGGGCCTCAGGGTTTGTATCTGAATAAATGGACTCCAGCCTTTGATCCGACACAGGATGTGCTCTCTGCTGTCAATGTCTGGGTGCGCTTGCCTCATTTACCTCTGCACTGCTGGAACCCCAAATCCTTATAAACCATAGGCAATAAACTTGGCAAATACATTGATCGAGCAGAAAGTAGGGATCAATACTCCTATGCGTGAATTTGTGTAGAAGTAGACCTAAAAGAAGGCCTTCCTGAAGCTATAAAACTCACAGTGGTTGAATGGATGCACATCCAAGTGTTAGATTATGAGCAACTCCCATTTAAATGTCGGCACTGCCATGGCTATGGGCACTTTGCCACTCACTATAAAAAGAAATCAGAGGAGGGGGCCGAGAATATGAAAGGAGATCAATGGATTCAGGTCCAAAAACCAGGATCAACTAAGCAGAACAACAGAACCAAAGGGAAGGTCGTGTCCACGGGGAGTGGCGCTCCTCCCATAGTCCAAGCAGAGGGGAGCTCAGCCCCTCCAAAAGTAAACATACCCTCCAATCCCTTTGAAATACTCAGCACACCAGAAGATCTCCCAGATTCGGTAGATAAAGAGGTTGAACAGTAGAACATCACCATGGAAGAAGACAAAAGGCATGAGGAAACAAGCCCTCTCCAAACTAGAACTCGAAAAGTTGTCTCTAGTTCCCCTACCTATGCAAATATGACAAGGAAGAAGACCCTAGAGATATCAGGATCCTTGGAAGATGAGACAACTGAGAGGCCCTCGAAAAGAGTGGGGAGGAAATCTCACAGAGAGGCCAGAGAAGAAGAGGCAAAGAGACAAAAAACGCAAGGCATCCAACCCACGATTGAGATGTCCATCGGTAGAAATACTAGAACCAAGCCTCCCAAGGGAGGTACTTCCCCACCCTTTGGTAGTAAATAATGCGATTAATCTCTTGGAATTGCAGAGGACTAGAGAATCCCACAAAAGCTGAAGCAGTCAAGAACCTATTGAAATCAGAATTTCCTAAGATCCTCATGCTCCAAAAGACTAAAATAGAAGGGGAAGCCCTTTTGGAACTCAACAAATCAAAATGGAAAACAAAAGCCGGAAAAGCAGTAAGTGCAAGGGGTATATGCGGTGGGCTTGCCACACTCTGGGAGGATGACAAGTATCTACTTGAAGCTCCTTTCAGACGCAACACTAGATATACACCAAACTTCGACACCTTCCAAGTAAGATTACCTTTGCTCTCTTTAATCTTTATGTGCCTGTCCTCTATGCAGAAAAGAAAGATTGTTGGCAAACCATGTCCGATTTCCTTGAAGTCTACTCCCTCAAGAATATAATTCTAGAAGGAGACTTCAATCTAATCCTTGACCCAAAGGAAAAAAGAGGAGGAACCAGCAACAGGGACCACTTCCTTCCCTTCGTGGAAGACCTAATTCAATAATGAGATTTACTAGACTTTAAGCCAAAATCAGGGCTTTACACATGGACAAATAACATAGTTGGGACAGAGAACATCCCAACTAGGTTGGACAGATTTCTACTTCAGAGCACCCTCCTCTCAGAAAAGATCATTTCCACAAAAATTCTGCCAAAGCTGGCTTCAGATCATATACCCATTCTTCTTCTGCTGGAAGAAGAGGAAAATTTGGGCCCAATCCCCTTTAGGTTCAGCCCTCTCTAGGCAGACAGAGAAGGGTTCATGGATACAGTCAAGAAGGCTTGGTTCACCCATGTCCCTGGATCACCTAGCTATGTGTGCGAGCAAAAGCTAAAGGCCACTAAAACAACCTTGAAAGAATGGATAAAAAAGCCTATAGATTCCCCCACTAGTCATAAAAAACATAATATAAAGCAGTTGTTGGATCTGCAAAAGGGCCTGGAGCTGCAAAACATTACCTGCTAAGAAATTCAGACTGAGCAAGATCTCCAAATCAGTGCTCTCCGATCATTCAGAAAGGAGGAAGAATCCTTGAGGCTCAAATCACAAAATCTCTGGCCTCTGTTTGGAGACAAAAACTCAACATTCTTTCACAAGTAAATTCGAACTCAACTTTCTAGAAACCACATTTCTAAAATCACCTCACCAGAAGGGGTTGTTCTCAAAGGCACAACTCTAATAAAAGAGGATGCAACCTCCCACTTTCAGCAGTTATACAAAGAAGAAAGTGCGGAAGATGATGAGGAATCACAAGCCTTCCTCAAGCACGTTCCAACACTGGTTAATGAGGAGGATAACTCAATACTCCCGAAGCCCTTCACTGAAGACGAAATCAACAATGTGATATGGAAGATGGAACCAGACAAAGCTCCAAGACCCAATGGGTTTTCCATCCACTTTCATAGAATCTGCTGGGACATCAGCGAGGCTGATTTGTACCGAATGATCAAAGGTTTCCTACATAAAACCAAAGTGGGAGGAAGCACAAACTCCACTTTCCTAGCACTAATCCCAAAAGAAGCGAACTCGGTGACGTTCGGCTACTATAGGCCAATCTCGCTATGTAATGTGTCCTACAAAATCCTCACCAAGTTACTTGCAAATAGAATAAAGTCGCTGCTGGAAAAACTCATCTCGCCCAACCAAGGTGGGTTTGTCAAAGGCAAGCATATCCTAGACAATGTGATAATGGTGCAGGGAATCATCCACACCAACCATCAACGCAAAGAGCAAGGTATGCTCATTAAGCTAGACATGGCGAACGCCTTTGATCGAGTAAGGAGTCTTTCCTCCTCCAAGTTCTTTCTGCATTTGGTTTCAGTTCTGATTTTATAAAATTGATCAAAGCATGTATTGGAGAACCTTGGATAGCCCCTCTAGTAAATGACAGGTCGACAAACTACTTCAAAGCTTCGAGGGGTATTAGGCAAGGTTGCCCTCTATCCCGCTTCCTATACATTCTGATGGCAGATTCCCCGAGCCGAAATCTTACAACAGAGAAGCTCAATGGGACACTTCCAGGCATAAGGGAGATAAATGGAACAACTCCAATCAATTATGCCTTATTCGTCGACGACTTTATCCTTATGGGAGGAGCCTCCATTAAAATTTCAAGGGCCTTCAATGAAGTAATCCAAAGCTTTTTCAGTCTCTAGAGCTGTGGTCAACAAGAGGAAAAGCATTGTGTATCACTGGGCGGTAGACCAACAAACTATTCTCAGGATTGCCCAAGCCTTGGGATTCACAGGCTACGTCTCTTGGGACAAATTCAAGTACCTAGGTCTACCTTTAACATTGGGAACCAACAAGGCCCCTCATTGGATGGAAATTATCAACAAAATCAAGGCAAAAATGATCGCATGGGGTGGGCAATGGCTTACCACATCCGGGAAGCTCAATCTTGTTAAATCAGTCCTCTCCTCCCTTCCTATCTACCGGGCCTCATTTCTTTTAGCTCCAAAAATGATCACAAAATAGCTATCAAAGCTGATTCGAAATTTCCTATGGCAAGGAGGAAAAGGGAAACCCAAAAAAAAATCACCTTGTAAGATAGACATAGTGAAAAGATCAATATTTGAACGCAGACTACAGGTAAGAGATCCCAGGCTGGCCAATCTAGCTTTGGGAGGAAAGATCCTCTAGAAAATCTTCTCAAATCAAAGACACCCTGCAAGTCAAGTTTTAATCAAAAAGTATCTGCACGGACTCTCAATAAATAATATGGATGAAGGAGCTTCCTGCAAAGGAACCGCGCTATGGAAGCTTTGCAGCCAAAGTTGGGAGTTTTTTAAAGACCATGTCTACATAATCCTAGGAAACAGAAAAAGAATTGGATTGTGGGAAGACAAGATCATGGGCCTCCAACCCTAAAACTTGCCCCTAAAATTGCAGATCTGCGTAATTGGCTCATCCAGAAAGATATTCACAAGCTTGTTGATATATGCTCTTGGGACTCCAGAGGGAATTGGAGCAATTGGGCTCTCCTTCGCCCCCTGACTGGATGCTCCCTCAACTTCATCTCTTTCTAGCTAAGCTCTGTGGTCTGGCTCCTGTGCATCTCCATTCGAGGGACAAGTGGGGCTGGGGGAAGACCGAAGCTTACTTAGCACTGCAGAGTTTTGCAGTGCTTCAAGAACATCAACCTCAGATCCACTCTACAAAGCTTTGGTAGCATGTTTGGGACCCCTTTGGCCTCTGAAAATTCAATTTCTTCTGTTGGACTCTCATGCACAGAATGGTCCTCACTGGGGATAATTTAGTGAAACGTGGAATTATCGGTCCCCATAGATGCCCTCTCTACTGCATGGCACAAGAAACGATTGAACATCTATTCATCGACTGCCCCTTCACACAAGAAGTATGGATGCAAGCAATGTTAGGGTTCAGCACCCAAATTCTAGCGCAACAGTCAGTAGTCAGTCTCTTCGTCCATGGAAAGAGCGTTATCCCAACACTCTGAAGAGAAAATCATCATCGGCTAAAATCTGGAATGCAATTCCAAAATACATCTGCTAGGGAATTTGGCTAGCTAGGAATTAAGCCATCTTCAACAACAAACTACAATCCACCAATGTAGTTATAGCCAAAGCCAAAGCTCTGTTGCTGGAAACTTACGAAAATAGACCTCATAAATCAGAAATTTCTCTCCTCCCTGAAAAGCGCCGCTAGCTAGGTGAGTCCCTGAGGCAAGCCAGCAATAAAAAGAACCCCTCCAGGCCTAGCCTCAATCCAGAATGGAAACTTCAGATCTCTAAGTCAGACTTCCACAAGCGGTGGAAAAATCAGGGAAAAAATTTGATATTCTTCGACAGAGCCTCCAAAGGAAACCCGGGCATATCAGGGGCAGGAGGAGCAATCTACTCCTCAGACAGGCACAAAAAGGACAGTGTTAATTGGGGCCTAGGACAGAGCACTAATAACCAAGCCGAGATTCTTGGACTGCTTAAAGCATGTCAGCGTGCTCAGGAGAACAGAGGGGAAAACCTTCAAGTCTTTGGGGATTCAAAAATCTTGATAAAAATCCTAAACACTGGGGATCAACTCAACGCTCAACAAGACCCTTGAAAGACTAAGAAATCTGCTGCAGAACTTCACTTCCTGTTCATTCTATCATATCCTTCGAACCCTGAATAAAGACGCTGACATAATGGACGATGGAGCAATAGAAAGGCATCCAGTTCCTTAACATAGAAGACCAGTAGAGCAAGGTCAGGGTAGTCAATGTTATGCTCAGGCAATGTCTCTAGCTCAACCAAAGCCTAGTGTAGGCAACAAAAATCATCTGCACGCTGAAGATTGATGCTGATCAAGGGCCATGACACATGTTGACAAATCCTGTTTAAAAGATAATGATCGCAGGCGATGAAATTCTTCGTTGCTTCAGCAGTATAAATCGAACCTGCTAGCGCGATTTTCACCTAAGCAATTAACCCTCAAACAGTTGGATAAAGATACGCCTCAACAACGTTTTCACAATAAGATGTTACAGCCAGCCAAGCTACTGGAAACGATTTTGGGCTGAAGACTGATGTTGATCCATGGCCTCGTCACATGTTGATAATCCTGTCCAAAACATAATGATCACAGCCAATTAAAGGCATTGATTATTCGCTGCTACAACAGAATAAAACAATCTTGAATCTTGATCTTCATCAAAGCATTTAAATCACAAACAGTAAGGTAAGGAAACGCCACAACAACATAATCAGAGGTTTAGTCTGTCGAGCTGCTGGAAATGATTTTGGGAATTGCCAGGTTCGCCTTATCCCAACATAGAAAAGTGAAAAGGATCCCTACATGTCTCCCTTGCTTTTAGACTAAGCGCTGATCAAGGATCTCTAAGTACTCTCACAAAAATCAAATGTTTCAGTGAATGTCCAAAAGATAAAGCTAGCTTTTTAGAATTCTGAATCGCCAGAAAACATATAGCTAAAGCTCAATGTAACAGGGGTTGTTTGGCACAGGCCCAACCACACTCAATAAAATTCACTCGTTCCTGTTAAAAAAAAAAAATTACCTTTAGTAGAGCTATTACATAATTGTCTCCAGACCATGAAATATATATGTCAATGCCATTATAGAGATTACAAAATAATAGTTCGTTATATAAAATAGACCATAGTCGTACAACATAAGAAATTGTAAAATTGTAAAATGAGATTCACAAAATATAAACATAAAATTATAGTGAACCTGGGCTTTCAACCTCCTTGAAAGAAGTTGCAAGTGAAAGCTCCTATATGCTTTGAACCTATTGAGGTATGTCTCCCACACCAAAAATGTGTCTTTGTATGTGCCAACGAAGCGTCTAAGCTGACTAAACAAGAGCACAAATGCTTTTGGACTCGTTGGATATCATTGAGGTGAACAATGATTTCATTATGATTTTATTGCTTCTCTTAGGTGACATGGCCCAACATTGTTTTCATTTGCTAGTACTGTAAAGTAATGGAATGGGAGTATTAATTCTTGTGACCCTAATTGTGTCTAGGGTCTAGAACCCAATCGACAACATTGGCTTGAATCTCAGAGTCAAAGTGGGCATTCCAGTTGTAGATTACTCGAGCTTCGAATAAATGGATTTCATCTTGAATTTCCATGGGGGTGGATGAATGGCAAAGATACATTGTCGCCTGAACTTGAGACTGGGCTTGAGACCTACTGGTGGGGCCTTGGCCACCAGAGCCACGCCTCAAGCGCTTGCATTGCCACAACATGGTAATAGGCAGAATTAAGTTCCTAGCTAGAGGAGACCCATGAGATAGGAGAAGGGCAGGGGATTGAAGCCCAAGGGGAGACCAACGTGAAGTAGGTAGGGTAGAGAACTTTTGGGGCAGGGATGTCAAATATAGCAAAAGCCAAGGGATCCACAGGGAAATGTTGGAAGCAAAACTATATAATAGAGAGGTATCCTGGAAATGGAGAAACACCAAGTAACCTCCCCACAAGATACAAGTTGTTGTCACTAGCCAAAGGGTCAAAACCAATGTCTTGAACCAAAAAATCAAAACCACAACAATTGCAACAACAATACCACATGGAAGGGTCATAAGTCAACAATATTACCAACGAGCTTGGAGAAGACGAGTTCTATAAGACCCTAAAAGAATCCTCCTACTAGCCACCCCACTAGTGAGCACACCAATCCATTGCATTCACCCCAATGAACAATTGAGGTTTGCTGAGTGTACAACCAACAATATAGAATGAGTACTAGAAGGCCAAACCAGGAGGGTTTGGACTTTTCTCCACTGACATACCACAAGTGTCGACGAAGGGGAGGAGAAATCCCACAAGCAACTCGATGATGCAACAAAGGCTCCAAATAATTGTAGAGTGTCTCCAACAATACTAGGAATATTAGGTGGTCATGAATGTTTCTACTTTAATGATCTACGTTGTCATGATTCCTGAACATGTGTGAGTGCATGAGGTTGATTGACCACAACATCTCTATCTAATGCTTAGAGTGATGATGGAGTGGCTAATAACACTTTCCAAAACGCCATCAAAATTTTATAGTCCCATTTTTAATTAATAATAATATCTAATATTTGCTATTAATATCATTAAAAACACTGGTTCCATATTCTGAACATTTCTTATTTCAAGAAATATTATTTAAATATGTATATATTTTTAAATTATATTATTTATTTAAAAAAAATTTATTTTTATTGATAATATATAATATTATATTTTTAATTAATGATTTTTTTAAAAATGTAATTCCATATCAAAAACAAATATTTTGAATACTTTTATTTTTAAAATATATATATACATATTTTTATTTTTTTTATTTTCAATTAATAATATATATATTTTAATATAAAATGATTAAAAGTTCATTTCTAATTTAATGAATGAAAATGTTATTGACTTTACTTTTAAATGTATTGACGATTTTTTTGGCTTATTTTCCAATCTAATTTGCTTATAATAGGGTAGAGGATCCGTTGGAATCAAAAGTTTGAGTTGTGAATTTTAAGATATTTGTTGGAATCACAAATTTGAGTATATTAAATATGTAGTTAAAAAAATCAGTTTAATACACACAAAAAATAGAATGAAATGTTATTAACTTTTCTATTAAATGTATTGACCATTTTTTTTGGTTTATTTTCCAATCTAATTTGCTTATAATGGAAAAATTAGGATGAAATGTTATTGACTTTTCTTTTAAATTTATTGACAATTTTTTTGGCTTATTTTCCAATCTAATTTGCTTATAATAGGGTAGGGGATTTATTGGAATCACAAATTTGAATTGTGAATTTTTAAGATATTTGTTGGAATCACAAATTTAAGTTGTATATTGAATATGTAGTAAAAAAAATCACTTTAATGCACACAAATCAAGATTTGACTAAAAATAATTTCCCTATTCCAAAAAATTTCACTAAATTCCCACCAAAACTTCAAAATTTATACACTAAAATAATTTCCCACCTAACCAAAGTCTAATAAATTCTCAAAAAACTCCAGAACTTAGAGTAGTTACATAAATCCTACCAAAAACTCCAAAACCTATAATAATTAAATAGCTAAATAAGGACTCATAGACTAAATAAGGCCTCTTTTATGGTATTTAATAACGAAACATTCCAAAAAACATTTCCTTTAGGGGTATGGGTTATTGAAGTCAACCTCAACACAGTTCAGCGAAACTAACGATTGAAAATATTTTTTCCAAGCCACGGATTTCCTGTGGATGTTCGGCCTTATCTACCGGTTTGAAGTGGAAATTCATTGAAAAATAAATTTAACACTTACAGCAAAGAGTTTTTCAACGCATCCAGAACATTATGGCAGGGCTGCCGCCTCATACTTATGCTAGAGAGGAAAATTTCCTGGCACTGAAATGGTTCAAAGGGTCAAGGAAAATAGATCATTCCCAGTTCGTGGATGACGCTGCTGTTGAGGGAGGAGCATCATAAATTATTGCAAAAGATTTAAAGGTACTTCATCAACATATCTGAATGCCGAATATTGAATGATTCCGGGGGGTGGCACTCTGTTGATGGGAGGAGACTCAACAATTATTGCAGAAGATTTAAAGGTACTGTATCCAAATATCGAAATGTTGAATGCTTCCATAGGACAATTAAAGAATATAAAACCTAATTATATGCCATTAATGTTAATGATATCACACTGAATAGACTCGCTGAAATTCTGGACTTCTCTGCTAAAAACGATCCCAAGCACTCTTCTTAAGCTCTCCTCCTTTAATCAAAATATCATTTCTCTCTGCAGATAGCCTAAGGTCATCAATATTTTTTCTCTCTCATACCTTTAATGGGAGGCTCCGGATCCATATCCTTGCAAAGGCTAGACTCCTCAAAGTTTCCTTTCTTGAGCAATGTAACCTTACTGATGTATTTTTAATCAGGAAAGTGCAAACAAACACTCTCATATGGGGATCTTGATCTGAAACATATTCAGAGAGGAGTATCTTCGCTGCTGATTAGAAACCTCCTTCCCCTCTCGCAGGAAATCAAATGGAGGAATGTATAGCTCGATTTTTGAATTCCCAAAATGGGTTTGTTTCTCTAGCTGTTAGCTAGTGGGAAACTGCTGACCAGGGAAATTTAGGTCAAAGGAGGAACCGTCGAGAACCCCCTTCTGCAAAAGTAACGAAAAAACATTCAATCATTTATTTTTTGAACGTAACATTTCTGACCAAGTTTGGAGATCTCCTTGATCTGGAACCACAACCACAAGGCCATGGCATATTTGATAGCACAAATGCTAGGAAGCTGATACTCTTCCTACCCTGTACATCTCAAGAATATCCCGCTGTTAAAAGCAATTTGTACACCGATTCATGGAAAAGGCGTTTCCTATCTATGCTTTTCCTATCATTTATAAGTTTTTGGAGTTTTTGATTTAGGATTAGGGCAATACAAATTTGGGTCAAATGTTAAATTTTATTGTTTAAAATCTATTGTTTTGGGGGTAAATTTTGAATTTTGTTATTTAAAATTTGTTTTTTTATTGTATATAAAAATTCAACACTTTTAGAAAATTCTGGGGCATTTTAAAATTCATTTTTCTCCCGCATAGAATTTGGTCAAATTTTGAACTTTGTTATTTGAAATCTACTTTTAGTTGTATTTAAAGATTCAACATTTTTGGAAATTTTTGGGGCAATTAAATCTAGAAAAGCTTAAATTGAGAAAAATTCACAACCCACATGTGTAATTCCAACCCATTCTTATCTAATTCTGAGCCAATTAAACCAGAAAATATATAGACAATTAAACCAGAATTACCACCCATAAACTATGGCCTGGAAGTTAGGCCCTGGAAAATTTCGTTGTCCAACCATGATAACGATATCCAACCACGATAACGATTACATTTCCAGAAACAATAAATTATGCCCAAGGCGTATTTGTTATGCATGTCGACCTATTCAAGGAAACAGCTGAATGTAACGAATTTCAAATTTTGGATAACTGAGCTTAACAATTATAGGTGGCTTTTGAATCTCATACACTATTGGAAACCAATCCAATTATCATGCATGTCGACCTATTCAGGAAAACAACTGAATGTAACATGTTTCAATATTTGAACTGAGCTTAACAATAATAGGTGGTGGATTTAAATAGGGGGCATAAACTTTTGAATCTCATACACTGTTGAAAACCAACTCCAATTATAGCTATTCAGGCAAACAGCTGAATGTAACGGGTTTCAAATTCTTGGATAACTGAGCTTAACAATAAGGTAGGTTTCAAATTTTGGCACTGGGATTAACAGTAAAAGGCGGTTTATGTTTTGGAATTTTTGGTTAGAATTTGGTTTTCTTTTGGAGTTTTTGATTGGAATTTGGCTAAAAAAAATTCATCAATTTTTGTTGTTTAAATTAGGTTTAATTTTTGTTGTTTAAATTAGGTTTTTGACAGCATACATGGATTCAGCACCCTGGAAAACCTTGGGTACTGGGATTGTGGAAAGTTTACAATTCAAACTTGTGAATTCAACAAATCCCAGTAAAATTCTAAGCAAATTAGACCCACAAATAAATAGGAAAAACCTAAACAACTAACAAATCCCAGCAAGATTCTGAGCCAATTAGAACCACAAATAAGTGGAAAAAACATCCCAAACAAGTAATAGATAGACTTCGGTTAACAACAATAATAGGAGATGACTTTAAACCTGGAGTATAAACTTGTGAATCTCCTATACTATTGGAAAAAACTCGAAAATCTTCTCAGTAAAAAGTTAACACCTCCAAACAGTTACACAGAAGAATAGATTTCGAGACAGAAACATACACAGTCATTTTATAGAGCATCCAAAAAGCAATCCTGGCCCTTCAGGCCCAGAGGGAGTTTATCATATCCTTGTAAGAAGATTTGCAAGAAATCCGCTTAGAATTTTCGAGAAGAAACCAACAACCTAGCTGTATCTCAGGCTTTTCTTAAACCGTTCAATCACTTATAGAAATTACACCAAGTGAAATTGCGTCACTGGCAGATTCACAAGTTGTTGCCCAGTTGATTGGAAAATCCTTACCAAGCCGATGGAAAGCAATATAAACTTGGCTAAAGAGATTGCTGATGGAGATGTTGAATTTTGTTGTAATGGTTTTCAGTAAATTTTATTTTACTGGAAATGACATGATAAATTTTGTTAGGTTTTAAGCCTGGCTTTATCCCTCACCATGTATCTTTATACCATGTATTTTGTATCTTTATACCAGGTTTTTTTATATAAAATATAAAGATAATTTTTATTGAAAAATACTAAGAAAAATTATAAAAATACTGTCATATAAAATATAAAGATATTTCTGATTGAAAAATAATAATAAAAATATAAAAGTACTTTCTTAGATTACTTTGTAATGGATAAAGTAATTTAATGGTTTTAAATTTTGCTGTCCCTCTATGAAAAATAAAAGTACATTCTTAAAATACTTATATTACTTTCATAATAAATACTTTCTTAAAATACTTATATTTCAATGTTATCGTAATATAACATTCGCAATGTCAATGTTGTGGAATTTGCAGAGTTACAAAGTCAAATCTATCAACTTGTCAACTTGTTTTATATGTGGTTACTATAGTGTAAAAGTACATAGGTCCGCTATCTCTTTCACTTTGAGGCTATTTAATCCCAGATACTTCCCAACCAACCTTATGACAAAGAAAAAGTACTCTATACAAATACTTCCCAACCTACCAATAATAATTTATGACAAAGAAAGAGTACTATAAGAACTAACCAGAGTAACTGTTTCAATGGTGCAACTGCGTATGGCCGCTATCACTTTCACTCTGAGGTTCTTTGATCCCTAACCACCAATAATTTACGGCAAAGAAAAAGAACTAGACCAACCAACCGGAGTAACTGTAAAAACTAAATCTTCTATTTACAATTATAGAAAAACAGGACAGAGCACCTAAAATTAGACCTTCTATTTAAAATGAAGAATACAAGAACAGAGTATCTATGGACCAACAATTTATGACAGAGAATACAAGAACAGAATATCTATGGACCAACAATTTATGACAAAGGAAAAAGTACTTAACTAAATAGACCAAAGTAAATAGACCAAAGCAACTGTGAAAATTAACCTCTTACTCGAAACCGAACTAATTGCAGAAATTAAACCTCCTGTTCAATATAAAAAAACAATGCCGAAGCAACAGTAGAGATTGACCATAAAAAAACAATGCCGAAGCAACAGTAGAGATTGACCTCGTGCCCAGAATTTAAAAACTCAAAAACAAAACAGTGATTGGAAATTTAGATTATAGTTTACATCTTTTAGACAAGACCCTTTTCCTGGTAAAAATTCATCGGTTTGACATTTTCAATGTTCCATTCAACCACTTTGTCCATTTTTTTTACGGTGGGATATAATTACTTCTATATGGGCACAATCTACATGGGCACAATCCGCTGGTTGATTGAATATCAAACCCCAAAAATATACAAGTTTGAAATGTCTCAATTGAACATATACAAGTTGAATATATACATACTTGATTTTATACTTATATTTCCTGCTTGAGATGCTATTGTTGAAATTAAAATTCTTGTCCTATTTGTGTATGTGAGGTCACAGAGGCAGGTTGAAATCGTCTAAGCTTGAAATATCACAGAAATCTTGCCAGTATAAGTGCTGCCTTGCTATGTTATTTCAAACAGAAATGGCATCTTCTTGATTTATTTGTATATGTAACGTCACAAAGGCAGATAGTCTTTCCTCGGAATGCCACATATAAATCTTGCGAGTACAAGTGCAACAATCTTGCCTCTAGGTCGAGGGGAAGATGTACAAACTGAGAATTCGTGCTTTCAGTTGAAGTCAAAATTAAACATAATGTCTGAGATTTCCTGGAAGGGGTGTTGCACCTTCAAAGGCATTTGCAAGAATAAATCACCCAGCAGCTGTCAATATGTTAACAGTCAAAATTCCCCAACAGCACGACACACTGGCCATCCCTTCTTCTCAAGGAACTATAAGCAAAATGTCAAAACCCAAAAATATACAACTTTAAATGTTTAAACTGAACATATACAAGCTGAATAAATACATAGATAAATACGTATTTGAATTTATACTTATATTTACGAACCATTCACTTTCTACTGCTTGAGATTCGAGCAAACTTGAGGTTACACTTCTATCTTGTTGTTTACTATCTTCTTTTTTATTTGTTTATGTGAGGTGACAGAGGCAGGTTCAAGATAGTCTTAGCTCGGAATATCACAAAAAAATCTGTCCAGCACAAGTGCTGCCTTGCCTTATTATTTCAAAGAGAAATGACATATTCATGACTTATTTGTCTCTGTCACGTCACCAAGGCAAGTAATCTTCACTTGGAATGTCGCAAAAATCTTGCCACTCCAATTGCAACAATTTGGCCTCTGAGTCGAGACTGGAAGATGTACAAACTGATAGGTCATCCTTTCTGTCAAAGTTAAAATTGAACACAGTATCAGATGGATGTTTCCTGGAAGAGGTGTTGTCCCTTCAAAGCATTTGCAGGAATAGATCTCCCAACAACAATCAAGCTGTCAACAGTCAACATTTCCCAACAGCACTACAGACTGTCCATACCTTCTCGTAAAGACTTTGGAGTCTCAGACTGGTGACCCAGCAACTCAACAGAGCTCTCTAAACAGGCACAAAGAAGCTGGATATTTTGGTAACTCTGTATGCAACAATTTTGAAAGCAAATATGAGAACTCGGCAATTCCAGGCTCAAGGTAGATTCTGCAATTGCCAAATAGAATTCTGTCTTGCACTCTAAAAATTCTGTTTTTAGATGTAAAAGACAGTCTCCATGTATCTAATAGTAGCCATGCAGACAAAATAGGAAAACCCTCTCCAAGCAGTTTTATTTCTGCTAAACCCCCAGAACTAGGGATGTCATCTGTAATCTTGCTCTCGCAATATATGTAATTTGTTCTTGTTTAGAAAAGAACATAGAGGTATAGAAGAATAGACCTGTGTGAAAGTAAATCAAATCCATTTTCAAATTTAAATAAAAATGTAGTGCTATCTACCGTGATATTGAAAGTCTTTTGACATAGAGGAGCCCCGCAACATTTGCAGGAAATGGATATGGGCAGGCCACAAGGTCATGCTTGAATAGCAGAGATGAAATGGATATGGCAGGCCACAAGGTCCTGCTTGAATAGCAGAGATGAACTAAACCGTCCGACGCAGCAGAGATTCTCCTGAATTCTGTTCAACTTGCGGGACCAAAGACTGCGGGCGCTCGAGCTTTACTGGGGCATGCGAGGGATGAATGAGAATGTCGTTGAAAGCCGCGGAATCATTTCTCAGATAGGCGTTGAGAAAAGCAACCATAATTCCACCGCAAAACCTGCGCATTGGCTCCCGCGATACCCCATTCTTGCAGAGACAGTAACTCCACTTCCCCCTTATCCCTCCAGTCTCATCGTCTAGGAAATCCACATGTCCGTAATCCGACGGCACGAAATGATACGCCGGCGCCCGGCATTCATTGAAGAATTCACGGTGGCTGACCCCCTCCGGAGCGCAGGGAGGGAAGAAAGGGTTTCTCTTTAATGGCCCCAGGCCCGATCCGATCACCAAACTCGGGATGATGAAGTCAAAGGACTGGGGTTTATAAGTGAGGATCCGCGGCTGAGTTTGATGGCCACGGGCCATACCATCTACTGGATCTAAGCCCACAAGGGCTGAGAAATTTAACTTTGTTGTCTGCGAGGTTCGACCCAGGGCCAGCCCGAATGCCACCTTGCCGCCGCGACTGTGCCCAGCCATAGCCACATTCTGGAAGTCCGGCCGGTTCTCGTCAGGCAGATAACAAGAAAGCCCCTCCGGCAGCCAGTCACAGATCGCCACTGCGTCAGCTATTTCAGGGGTTGCGTCAGCTCCAGTTACACGGTACATCTGCAAAAAGTAAATGAAGGCTAATCCCATTAGTCCGAGGCTGGACATGCATATATACAATGTATGCATATGCTCTGTTCGAGTATATAAAAATACCTGAGGAGCAATTGCAATGTATCCATGGGAGGCGATATGGTGAAGAAGTTGACTGTAAAAGGAATTGAGAAACAAGTAGCCATGGAAGAACAGGAGAACAGGGTACTCTCCAGGTTGGTCAGGGACAGCAAGGAGCAAAGGCTTAGGTGCTGCTGGTGTGGTGGATCCATGCGTTGTCGTGTGGGGTATTTTGAGGATTTGAACCGGAAACCGACCTGATTTGAACACGTCCTCCCGCGGTTCCTCACTTTCCTGCCACCTGCCATTGATGCGTGTTGTTGCCTTCGGTGCATTTTTTCTGGCTGAAACCTTTGGCCGCGGCAACCCAAACTCTGCTGAACCTGCACTGCATGCATAAACCTCGGTAACGCGGCCACACAACTTTACAAACAGCGCAGGCCCCTTCAGAACTCTCCGCCGCCTTGGAGCCTTGATGAGTGGCGCGTTTATAAAGGGAGCATGCCTAGATTGGGTCACCATCTCTCTTCCAAAAATAAAACTGCCCCAATGTAGCACTGTACATTTCGTAGTCGCCACAGCAACGACCGCGGCCAACACTAGTGGCTGTCCCTTACCGTTATTGCGGGCGCACTGAAGCGTCAAACCAAAAAATTCCCCCGGAAGAAACAAATGGGTGTTAGAGGCTAAACAATTCCAAAAGATTAAATGATCCAAGCCCACCTCCAAAATGCTAAAATATGCAAAACCCAAACCCAACTCAAATAGAATTCCAAAATCTGAAACAATAAAACTCCTCCAAAACACTAAGATATGCAAACCCAAATCTTCCCCCGCTCCCTTCCCTGCCGAAAAAAATTCCAAAAGGCTAAATGATCCAGGCCCACCTCCAAAATATTCAAACCCAAAACCTACCCACATAGAATTCCAAAATCTGAAACAACAAAACTCTTCCAAAACGCTAGAATATGTAAACCCAACTCAAATAGAATTCCAAAGCCGGAAACAACAACAATCCCTCGGTAAAATTGAAACCTTGAGCTCACCCCAACGACCTGAAACAACAACAATCCCTCGGTAAAATTGAAACCTTGAGCTCACCCCAACGACCTGAAACAACAACAATCCATCAGTAAAATTGAAACCTTCTGCTCACCCCACAATAACCTTTTAGATCATTGGCCTAATTATCTACAATGAATGATAATGATTTGAACATTTTAAGAAGAAGAACCTCAGAACTGTCAAAAATGTATAGAAGAATCAATCGTAGAGAGCACCGTCAGTGGAATCCGAGAAAGGAGGAATTAAGTAAGAGTGGACGGCAGCGATTGAGAGAATACGTGGACGGTTTAACGTGGATTTGGCGGTATTAAAATCGACTACAGGTGTTGTAAAAGGAAATGGCTATGTTTAAAGCCGTAGTCTAACCACAGTTGATTTGCCTTGAAAATAACGGAAATTTTGGCTTTATTTTGATAAAATTTGTAGGAATTTTTCTAAATCCAGTTTATATCTGTAAATTCAATATTTTGGGTGTTTTAAGGATTTTGATTGTGACGAATTTATTTTTACTATTATCAAAAACATGATTTTACCGATAAAAAATATATGATTCCAATATTGCTACTGTTACTGTAAGATTTTTTGAAATTTTGGCTATATTTTGATTAAATTTGGGAAAATGTTATTGAAGGCTCAAAATGTATGACTTTTTGTCACTGGTGGAAAAACCTATCATAATTCAGGTGTCAAACCAACAAGGAAAGACAACTATCTCTTGCTGTTATTGACTAATATACACTGACTCATTACCTTTATTCAAAAATAACTACTCAACTTTAAATAATCTGTTAATGGTCCCAGATCTGAGTTTTGAGCCATTAACCTATTTTGTAAAATCAGAAAAAAAACAAACTCTTATAAAACAGAAAACATTTTTAATATTCTTAAACCCAAACTCAAAAATATATATATATTATTAGAATATAAATATTTTGAAATATTCTTTTTAGGATTTAAATATGATATTTAATGATGTGAAAGTTTTGTTTATTGGAATAAAAGCCAGTTAAATTAATAATTTTAAAAGTTAAAAAAAATTATTTTATTTTAGAATTATTTTTAAATGATTATTTAAAATGTGAAAATTAAAAAGCAAAAATTAAAAAAAATGACACTTAGGAAATATATTTAGGCAAGACAATTTCATTTATATCTCATATTTATATAATTAATACATATTTCTTTTTAAAGGTAAATAATTAATGTAAAGTGGAAGGAGAGGAGGTATGAAATACATAGGCCATGAAGGCCTGATGATGTTATGATGTGATTTTTTATATTGAAGTGGATGTTAATAATTTTTTAATATAGATTTAATTTTTGTGATTTTATATTTTTTAATTTTTTAATTGGATTTTTTATTTGTTTTCTTACTATTTCATAAAAACACATAATTGAAAAGTTACTATATAATTTTTATTAGTTATATTTAAAATAGAAGAGTCACATATCAACACTATTCAATTTCAATTTGGTTGGTAGCAAGTCATTCATTGTGGTTATTGATCACGGAGTTAGATTGGTTATGCAAATATATAGAGGATTTTAGTTGAATTAATGGAATTTTATTTAAAGTTTAGATGACATTCATTTTTATATTAATTATATAAAGCCATTTAGTTTTAGAAGAATAAAAATAAATGTATAAACACATATGTTTTGCTTGGATATTAATGTTTAGATAATTATCAAATGTATTTAATGACAAATTCAACCACTAATCAAGTATAGTTATTAATATACATTGTAATGTCACCATTATAAAGTGTTGAAGATTTACTCACCTCTCATTTGACATATTATTGATCTTTTAATAGTTCCATAATGGAAAATAAAAGCCCTTTTTCTTCAAATTTACACCTCTAGACATGTTTAGTGATTCCATGTGCACATCTAAAATCGCACTACAATCAAATCTTGAGTCATAATTAGTTTTTTCCCTAAGTACTTGGAATTGGTAATAGCAATGTTTACAAAGTGGGATGTGTAACACCTTTTTCTACATCAATTGCAAAGTAAAGAAGATAAAAGTTCTTATGTGTTTCTTTGCATAAACAAAAGCCTCAAGAGTTGGATGTTGTGGAAACATCATAAATTATATTGTTATTTATGTCGCCATAAGCATATTTGACAATGGTGAGCTCCATGTTGAGCCACATATAAAACATATCCTTAAATCTCATCAATTGATATAATGTTGTTACAAAACCAGTCAACATATTTAAGTCAATGTTTTATGCAATCCACATGGTAATGCTATTAATTTTTCACCATTCTTGGTTATCCTTGTGTTTGACGCATTTTTCAATTTGTAATGATATAGAATCTCCTTCAATTTTACATGACTCTCTTGTTTTGAGGTGGGCTTCACATTCATAAAAGGTCACAATACCTCATCATGTAGTCACTTGACGTAAAGGCACTTCAAATAAAATTGGTTGCAATGAGGTTGCCCTTTTATTTAAGGATGCAATGAGATTATTTTGTTGTAAGCACAATCTCATTAACAAATTATTAAGATCAAGCCTATATGCATGTAATTTACGAGTGCACGATTTGATGATGTAGGTATCTTGTTTGATTACATAAGCTAATTGCAAAGATATGAGGAACACGATGACATGTAATCAAAGGATTATGTATAGTTGGATTGTGGTTTGATCATTTATTTGAATGAATTCAATGCAATAATAAATCCACATAATATTTGGGTGTCACCACACCATGTCTAATATTCTCTTTTCAAGGTGGATTAGTACAATAGTCCCAGAGTATAATTTAATACAATTTGATGGAACTTGGACTTATTCAGTGGTAATGCTCTATTGGTGGTTTAGAAAATTATGCCAACAATAATGAGGGAGGATCACCTAATGGCATGTCCCAATTGGACCCACTCTCATTTGTTGTAGTGATCTCCATTAGTATGTGCGTCCGATTGGCACCAAAAAGATTTTGGATACGATATAATATCGATTAGAATGAAAATATATCTAATCTAAAGGATATATAGAGAGCTAGGAGTGAGTATATTTAGAACAGGCACAATAAACAAAGTTACTAACTTAACGATAACTTGACTTAGTTCTCCTTTTTTTAGAGGTCACTTATAGTGTTGATTTTTATGCTCGTTTTGAAAAGTAGTGATATTGATAACACCCTTTTTCTGTATGGTGCAATTTCTTGACATTTTAAATCTTCTAATCTATAATGTATCGACATTTTTGTTTTCAATGTTGATTTTTAAGTGTTATATATGTGTGTGTGTGTGTGTGTGTCGGAAATACTTAGATCATCAAAACACAGGTGATCTTACCCTAGCTTAGCTTCAAGATTCCTTCTACTTCAAAATAACACAAGTGTGCTACAAATCATTGTTGAAATATACAACACTGCTTCAAGATGTTATCCAAGATCTGCTTCAAAATGCTCTCCAAGATCTGCTTCAAGTAAGAGTAGAAAGTTTGCTCAAGAGTTCTTCAAGTCTGCTCCAAGGATCTTCAAGTCTACAACAAAGGGGTTTGTTGACGGTGTTGGATTCCAGCAACATTGTAAGGGGGTTTTCTCAATGTGAAGTCCCAATTAGACCTCACACCATTTGGTGCAGGAGTCTCATCCAGTCATACAACCCGTCCACCATTGAAATGGTTTTCCAAGAAATGCCTTGGTTACAATCAAACATAAAAGAATACAACGCCTCTTTGGGTCAGCAAGAATGTGAGCTTTGTGAGACTCTGAATGTAATAGTAATAGTACTATCCTAAAGGGGGACCTAAGGATAAGAGAAAGATTTGTTGGCTACCTGCAGATTAGTCCACATACTAAGCAACAATATTTAAAACATAAAAACATTCATTCAATAATAGCCACAACTAAGCAACAGAATAGTTCATTAACTTAATATGTGAATAAAGCAACATATACCATACACATAACCAGAATAGCCCAACTACATCTATGATACATGTATGAAGGAATGTCAGCTCATTGAGCTTCTTATTATAAGTGCAAGATCCCAAGAACACTATTACATGAGTGAATCATTGTATCCAATAGTGGAACACGAAGCTACACTTACTTCTCCAAAGAATAATCTATCTCCTATGTGGTACAAGAGAAGCCAAGACTAGGCCTCCAAAATCCCGACAAAAAACCCCTTCTTTGAGTTATGAGGAGCTATTTATAACAAACACAATGACTTTTGAGCTTCCTCGTGACTCTTGAATTCCTATGATTGTTCATATTCTAATATGACTCATTACATTCCAATGTGTGGCTATTCATATTCCACATGTGTCCCTTGGACTTCATTACACAACATTTACTACATAAAATAATTTACAAATGAGACGGTGGCCTAATAAGACAAAACTGCTAAAGGACAAAACTCATCAAATGGATAGATCATTTTCTTCTTCATGGAGTTTACTTGTGATGTAAGTGTGCCATGCTCTAAACTCCTTCATGATGGCTTCGACACATATTACCAAATCCCCTTTGTAGCGCACCTTCACCTCCAATGCCTCTGCCATTATTTTCTTGGAACTTGACTGTACATTATTCCATAGCCATGAAAGCTTCATGTGCACTTTGAATGGTGCAAAGACATATTGTTGAATAATGTTCCTTCCCTTTCCATTGCATGTTTGATATGTTCAATGTATTCCCTGATCTCCTGAAAGATGACTTCCCTACCCCTAATTGCTTCAATAGATTCAATGGCGAGCATGTCGTGCTTCTGTGTAAGAGACTCAAACCCATTATGCAGTCAATTGTAGGTAGCCATGGTGTTAACTGACTGTGCTCCAAGATGTGAGTAATTTTGTAGGTGGGGTCTCAACTGAACTCTATCAATTTTTGTGGCAACCTTATCCTTCTTTTCCAAGTGTTGCAGAGCATCTGGATATTTTGCAGTCCACTCCTGCATCTAGTCAACTTCTTTGTTTGTTATCTTCAGGAGCTTCACCACTTCCTATGCATTCTTTTGAATGTCAATGAGAGGATCCATGACCTATTGTATAAGTATCATCTTGTCATATAGTCGTGCCATGGAGTCCTCCATTGGCCCTAGTTCTTGCATGGTCGATTTCCATTCCATGGTGTTGGAGTTATGTGATGAAAACTGTTGGTTCTTCGCTACAAGATATTCTACCTTGTTGCTTCATCGCAACCAATTCTCTTCTCAATCTGACAATCTCATTCAAAAAGTATGTTGAGTTATCTTGCACCATTGTAGCAAATGCAACATTTACCACCATAACCGCCCTCAAATTTCTTCCAGTGTTAGAGGTGATCACCTTTTTTGTTGCTACTGAGACTATATTTTGAGGATCTTGTGGGATTTATCTATGCCTTTGCTGCATGATCCTCTTCTTCAGCTGATCAAATGTTACACTGCATACTTCCATGACTCAATTTGTTGGTGGAGGTGTAATCCCCATATCTACAAATGGAAGATATCCTCCTATGAGTGGTTGTTCATCTAGAGTACTGGGCTCAACATCCATGGGTTGTGTTAGCCCTTGAGGTAGGGGGCTGCTATTTTTAGCAGAAATGTCCCCTGCTTTAGCTCCGATGGCCACATCTCCTCTTTCTCCTCTTTGGCCATAAGTTGTGTTAGCCCTGAGGTGCTGATCCAAACAGATCCAAAACACACTCTAAGTCTTCGAAATCTTCTTAAAAATCATTCAGAAGATCAAAACCATCGGATAAGGGGAACCTTCAAACATGCGGAAAAACACTATTGGGAGGCGAAAAACACTAGAAAGCAGTGACAAACAGAGCAGCGGAGGCTTGAGCAATGAATGCACAGCATCCGTCAGATCTAGCTGATCAACGGTCTAGATTTGATCGAAAAATCACAATCGGCAACCACTGCAGAGCGCTCACCAAATGGCCCAGGGTTATCGCGATATGCGATTGCGATTAATGGCATCGCGATATCGCATCGGAGCTTCACAGAGGAGCGGGGCCTATACCCATACATGTATGCAATGCGATAAGACTCGGACCCGAAAGGGTTTGTGAAGGGGAATATATAATATTTGAACTCCGGAGGGAGCCGATCTTCACGTCATTCTCACAATTTTTGACATATTTTTAAAATACAAAGGAGCAAGGCCAAAGCGACTTGTGAAAGTGATGAGGACGGACGTGATAGAGGAATAGACCGTATTTAAGGACTTTTGAAGTTCGGAATAAACAGAGTTTGGGCGGAATTTCACAGTATTGTAGTGTTTCTCTGTGTAACAGAAAGCGTCCGTTTCATGGATTCCAAAGGTCCGAGGCACTCATCCAGTGCAAAATAGGTGGCCACCTCCCCTTAAGACAGCACAATGCAACCGAACCAATAGAATTGATTATGGAGCATCGCTGGCACGAGCGAGCTACCTGTCAGCGCAGCGAAATTACCAGAATTCGGTTACTATGTTTGTTAGAAGCCAGAGGGGATAGAGTAAGACATTTCGAGCCTCAGAGAGCTCGAGAGCATTGTAAAGAGCCTATAAAAGGCTGAAAGTTAGAAGAAATAGAGGTTCAACTTTTGGAGACTGTGGAGATTCTGCTCCTATCAGCATCTCATCTTCATTCTAGCAATATAAGCTTCTTTTTTTGTTACATGTTCAATTCCCATTTTCTCCTCTATTCTAAGCTTGCACTTGAATAGGTTATTCATGTTTCCTTTTGTGTCTAATGCCAGATAACTATCATCTTATCTCTGCATTGATAAATTAGATTTTCAAGTTTCATTTACTTTCTGTAGCTAGCCATTCATATGTGTTTATGTATGCATCTACTGGTACAGTCAATATTTTCCATCTATCCATTGAATCTATAAACTATTGAGCATTAATGGTCTAAAGCCTTGTAAAGATGAGGGTGTTTGTGCATGTCTTGAGTGAAAATAGAGTTGAAACAGTCATCTGACTTGATCCAAACCATCATCCATTCCAATAGTTCCGAGAACGATATTGAAGATTTATGTGTTACCAGGCATCTCCGAGCTACAACCTAGGAGAGCTTCCTGGAGTGCTAATAGGTTGGATGGTATATTGTTCCTTTAACTTTTCTTCCTCTAGCTTTTGAGTCAATTGTTCTTATTCTAGTCTCAACGTTGCTTCCTCCTCCTGAGATTGCCTCTATTGTTCTTCCTCTATCTGTCTCCTCTCTTCTTCTTCTACCTATTACTTCTCAAGCAAATCATCCTGCTTCCTGCTCTTCTAGTCTCAACGTTGCTTCCTCCTCCCGAGATCGCCTATGTTGTTCTTCCTCTATCTATCTCCTCTCTTCTTCTTCTACCTATTACTTCTCAAGCAACTCATCTTGCTTCCTGCTCTCCTCCTCCTCCTTTGTCGCCTCTTCTTCTTCCCCTTCTCTCCTCTCTGACTCTGTTTGTGTAGCTCATGTTTAAAGAATTGACCTTCCATTTCTTGCTGCTTTCTCCCGATGAATACCTAATCCTTTTCCTGGTATCTAACTTCTTTACTTGAGGTGTTGTTTCCTCCTACTCCTACTCCTAGAAGTCTTGAGTTGATAGATCGTGGGGTGAACTCGTCTTCATGGTTGGATGTGTCTTTATTCTGGCACTATATTATTTCTTTATCTTTTCATGTTCTAGTTTTCATATTGATGAATACCTTGTATTATGACTGATCCTTTGACAATGTTGTCTAACAATTCGCCTGGGATCATATGCGTGGAAGTCTTTGGTGAAAACTTTGGTGGCAAAGTGTAGGCAATTCAACTCTTCAATTTTGGTTGCTAACGCCTTGTGACTATTTAATTCATACAATTTGATCCTTAATGGAAATATAGGCCAATGGGATTTCTTCTTCTTGTGAAGAGTTCTCGAGAATGCCTTGTCCAATTGATTTTCCATTTCTTGCATGGACACCTTATTTGTCACATATTGCGGCATAAGATGAGGGGTTTTTTTACATATTAAGCATCTTATATATGTGCACTCAAGAGCTGCAAACCAGTCCGCGATATCTTGAAGTGACTCCTTCACTTGATCTATCATGCACGACGAAACGGTCTCGAATATCATGCGAAAAATGGTTGCAAAGATGTATTCGACCAATCTTTCGTATGCGCCTCTGAAGTTTCCTTTTGATAACACCCTATAGTGGAAATAAACTAGGAACTTGTCTTTAGGGTTCTAGTTCCAATATAGTTTCAAGGACGCATACCGTGCATAGATTCCATCCAGGAGATATGTAGAATTTTGGAGCTTGATTTGCCTGTAAAGATGCTTTGGCCTGAACCACTTTTTGCTGCAATTCATATTATAATATATCCACTCAATTGACAAATTTACCACATGTCATGACCAAATTGAGTGTATATATCCAATTCTCTTGGAACACCTTAGCGTTCTTAAGCCCATACATCTGGCAATACATAATTATTAGGTACTGATATGTGTCTCTTAAGATCTTTGTGGGATAAACTGTTGAGGGGTGATGGTGAAACTTGGTAGGGTCTTGACACCATTATTTGATAACATTAGTTATGTTGAGGGTAGCCCATTTCATGTAGACTTTTTCATTTTCGTACTCATTATACTTGAGCATCTTATAGTATGTTTGCATATCCTCACCATAATAGGTGGTGAGGTGACCGCCATTCTCATTGTGAAGCGCAAGGTGAGAGTCATACATGTGTCTGATGATCCATTCAATATCTTCAACACATGGCATGACTAGGAATCTGCTTATTACCTTGTGTATCCTCGAATTCTTAATGTTGATGTATGCATGCATGTATTCTAAGTCCTCGGGAAACTTCTCGTGCATGAATGTGTTGTAGATCATGCTCCAAGTAACCTCTATCATCTTGTCAATAAAACACTGAGTGTTTGCATATATAGGAATACTTGGCGTTGCAACTTCGATGGGCTCATTAGTGCTTGCTTGTGAAATTTCTTTACAGGCTACTTTACATGGTGGCATGTCTCCAACAGATGATGACAAAGTGTGGACACTTGTAGCACGAACACATGTTTGTGGAATCACACTCATAATGACAAGATTAGCTTAAAACAACTAACTACACAACAATACTTGTAAATCATGTTCAAAGAACCATCACGGATGATAGATCACAAAAAACTATGACTGACAACCAAAAATAACTTGCATGAAGCCAAAATACACATGCAAACTAGGAGGGCACACTTTCAAAGCACAAAGGGGCATGCATGGTCATTTGTGGCTTCGTACTATGCTCATGCACTCATGAAAGAGGCAAAAATTAGCTAGGGTGCACTATCGCAGCCTCAAAGGTCGAAGGAATGGAAAAATGGGCCTTCAGGTCTTCCTTATGTGTCCATGTGCTCAAGAAGAAAACTAGGTTACACAGGAAATAATTTTCAAGGCTAAAGGAGCTTCGAACTTAGGAATTGCACTTTCACTGTAAAAATCTCAAAAACAGGTTCAATCAATGAGATTTAATGCTAAGATGAGGAGGAGAATGATCTGCAAGGATTTATAGTTGTTATTGCATGCATGGTGGAAGATGGAGGGTTTCAAGAATGTGAAGAGTTTCTTGCATGCGACAGTGGTTTTACACTTGAAAGATGGATATTCAGCAAAAATGTTAGCAAACAAACTAAAAACAAGAAATTTACAACAAGCAAAGCAAGATTTGATAGTGAAATGATGAAAAGAAATGAAAATATTGAGCATGCAAACTTACTTGTTGCACTGGTTGATGAGGGGCTTCTTGATTCTCCAGTTGTGCACTCAACTCAGATGAAATGATTATGGAAAGGATGATTAACTACGTTCATTTGAATAAATTAACATGCAAAACTAATTCATGCATGAGTGCCACTTGTCGTCGCATGAAAGGATTAGTTAAGAAGGAGTTAAGGCAACTACTATTTTCTAGGAGTGCACCCTCATGCAACAAGTTGGGTCATGCATACAACTGAATGGGGCGCATGTGTTCGACACGAAGTATGAATGGGGCACATGTGTTCGACACGAAGGAGTGCGCCCAGGTAGGGCACACTTCTTCAACTCGAAAGAGTGCGCTCTCCTCAAATGCATGTCTTCATCAACTCAAAGTGCACTTTTAGTTTTGTGAGAGATTTTCTTGCTTTTTGCTTAATTTTTCCACTTTTGTGTACTTTTTGAGTGTGTGAATTGCTAGAAGGCAAGTTTCTAAGTCCAGACGGATCGTGAGTTCACTTAACCATACACTTGAGTGGGCCTAATGGTTAAGAGCATGTGTTTCCTCCTAAGAGGTCACAAGTTCAAAACCAGAGGGGGGTAGAGTATGTATGCCTTCGTAGACTTAGCAGTCAAATCGTTGCGCGAAGGTGGGTCCCTTGTCCCACAAACAAGGGGGTCTCATACACCAATTTGGTGTCTGGCTTGGCTGTGACCTTAAAAATGGATATTATTATTATTATTATTACTAACTCAACTACTTCTAATGGTTAAGTGACGATGCTTGAGACACATTAACTTAGGAGGATACAACTCTAGGATAAAACACACAAATATCAAATCAAACCATATGACGACACATGGGGGCTTGAAACAACAGTTAGTGTAGGCTCCAAAATTGACATAGGCAAACATTTTGGAGGGTCTTTGTTGCGACGACAACATTGGAAACACACTAGGAGAACACTAACTTCTCTAAAATGGTTTCATTGTAAGCGCAAAGTCTAATTTCTCCAGGAAGTATTGATTTGATTAATGAGTTACCTTAAACTCCCCATTCTACCTAGTTAAAGATATAGGTTTCCCAATTCCACTACTTGGTGTAACTCAAACATTAAACAATCCATATCAATATCTTGTCAATGTAAGCAAGGGTGATATAGTACGGTGAAATAAAATAATCAGAGTTTGAGTTTTAAATATTCGGCATTGCTCTACTTCTAGCAGGCTTGGATAGTACCCCGATGGAGTCGCTTTAGGAACGCAAACATTGCTTCGTTTCTAGCGAGCTTGGAAAGTACCCTGATGAAGTTTCTTGCTTCACCTCCCTTTGCAAGAAGCCTTTCTCTTCTTTCACCCTTTTATTTTTATTTTATTTCATAGGACTGTGCATATGCACTTATTATTTTTCATGGGTGGAAGAGGGATCCCAACTTATTGAGAGCATAAGAGGTTATTCCTTTAGAGACATTATTTTAGACCTCTGATGCTTTAATTGCTAAAAGTTTTCCCTTTATCTTATTCTACACAAATAGATAAGCAATAACAAATCATTCTGAATAGGATCGAGTGTTGGAATGAGAATATTAAATATGTACGGGTTTCATGGTTTGCTTGCAGCGTCCTAGTTGAAGGATTGTATTTTCCATCAAAAAATCATTGACATGAAAGATGTAAACCAAATCAAGGAAGAGGGTGACAGATAAGCCAATGGCTATGAGCTGCTACAACTTTCCTTTAACAAAATATTAGCCAAGCCATCTCAAAGCTCAAAATTGACTTTATTTTAAGGCTAATCAAACCAAAAAAAATAAAACCAAAGCATGAGAAGGATAAACGATAATGCAATGCATATAACTACATGCATCCTAACCTAACCTAAACTAAACAATACAAAGCTAGATCATGTAAAGCGGAACTTCCAATGCATCCATAGAAGTTGCTCCTGACCTTTAAACCAAAGGATGTAATCGTGAAAAGTCGAAATTGAAAGCAGTGCAGTGAACAAGAGAAATTGTGCAAGCATCTACAGTGATCGAAGGAAATAAGAACTGCAACCAGAACAGTGCATTACACTCGATTGCCCTATCAAACGGGGAACTTCACAACAACAATAATCACTAGGCCTATGACCACATATGACTCAACAAAGTGCATGCAAGTGTAGGCCATGAGACATGGGCCTAGAATAAAAAGATTTTTCTAATGAATCTACAAGAGGATCATAGATAAAACCCTTAGTGAAAGACATACAAAAAATACTACATAAGGAAAAACCCATTTCATAAGCCATGTCATCAGGTTGACCACAATCCAAGTTGTCATGCACATGAAATTATTTGATGGATGATGTAAGAGATTCATTAAGATTATTCCCTGCTCCTACATTACAGAATTGAGATTTGGTTGAAATGGGATGAAGTGGTGGGAGTTCAATAGTCAAATTAACTTTCCTTCCTTGAGGGTTGAAATTTTTTTATGTGAAGAAAATAAGTATCCCTCGGGAGGGAGTCAACATCCCATGCAATGACATCGATGAAAAAGTTGTACATAAAAATAAAAAACTGACTGAAGTCACAGATACCGTCATGGCGACAGGGACTTGACATAACCATCAACTTTAGTTGAAGTGCCCTAATCATTTGAATCAACTTTGGATTATAAGAAAACATGGTCAGCTGCTTATCAAAACAAGATTCAATATTTAACTCATGCGATTCAATAGAAGATAGATGTTCCAGACTAGTGCATAAATATTAATGATAAGCATGTCATCTTCTTGATTGAAAGGAGATATACCTGAAATAAAATCTTTGATAATTGTTTCAGACTCCTTTTGAAACTCCTACAAATCCAAATCCAAATCTTCATGTAGGAACAAAGATTCATCCAAATTACTTGAATGACCACTACCATATAATTCAGAGAGAAGAAATTCATTGGGATGATGATCATCCATGGGTTCACCTTGATCGATGGGTGAAAGATTGACAGAAGGAATATCAATATTTGAATAAAATTGATTGATGAGGTTGGATGAATTGCCATAAAATTAGAGATGTAAGAGAAATATAAGTTATTCGTCCGCAAGATGATCTTTTGATTCAATAATTGGTCTAGGTCCAACATACAAAGCATCAAAGATTGGAGGACATGGGACAAAGACCATATTCGGTTCTTCCTCTGGATGTTGAAATTCTTCTTGATCATAAGGACATGATGAATTTGATTTGAAGGATTTCCTTGAAATCTGGACTAAGAATTGAAACTTCTCATCTAAAAATTTCTAGTCCACATCCTGATTCGGACATTGATAACAAAGATGAAGGAACCGATCAACAAAATGTTCAAGAGATTCAATCAATTCCATTACAAGTTTATAAATTTCATCAATAACATATTGATATTCATATTTATCAAAAGCTCGATCAACTCGTGAACCAAGTGATCAAAAGATGTGATAGAAGTAGTGGGTAGATATTATCACCATTGCTTCATACAACCATCTAATGTAAGGGTAAACAAATACGCAAGGATTTCTTCCGAATAAACACCATTTAAGAAGCAAAATTCAACAAATTCAACAACATAACCAAGGATGGTTGTTGTACCCTTGCCATCAAATTTAAATCACGAAAAGTTATGAATAAATTCCACGGGGATTGAAAGATCTAAATCTTTGGAAAAACACCCCGTGATTATGATTTGGGATGAATCCATTGAAGGTTAGAGATTCAAATAGACTTCACAGGATAAACTTGTCATTCGACCCTCCTTTTAACACCAAAAATGTTGGCGGTGTTGGATTATGCCAACATTGTAAGGGGATCTCCCCGTTGTGAAGCCCCAAATAGAACTTACATCCTTTGGTGTAGGAGTCCCATCCGTTCATATGACCTGACCATCTTTGGAATGGTTTCCTAAGAAATGCCTAGGTTACAATTAGACATAAGAGAATACAATGCCTCTTTGGGTCAGCAAGAATGTGAGCTTTGTGAGACTCCCAATGTAAGGTGTACGAGGGAGACTTACATGGATGGAGAGAGAAATGATCCACCGGTTAGAAATGTAATAGTACTATCCTAATGGGGGGTCCAAGGATATGAGAAATATTTATTGGATACCTATAGATAAGTCCACATAATAAGCAATAATTGTTAAAACATAACAACATTCATTCAATAATATCCATAGCTAAACAACAAAATAGTTCATTAACTTAGTATCTGAATAAAGCAACATAAACCATACACATAACCAGAATAGTCCAACTACATCTATGATACATGTATGAAGGAATGCCAACTCATTGAGCTTCTGATTATAAGTGCAGGATCCCAAGTACACTCTTACATCAGTGAATCATTGTATCCAGTAGTGGAACACGAAGTCACACTTTCTTCTCCAAAGAATAATCTATCTCCTATGTGGTATAAGAGAATCCAAGGCTAGGCCTCCAAAAGCTCGACAAAAATCCCATCCTTTGAGTTATGAGGAGATATTTATAACAAACATAATGAATTTTGAGCTTCCTCATGAATTTTGTGTTGAAAAGTGTAACTAGGTTCGGTCTTTAAAGAAATGTAATTATGATTTTATGTAATGAGATGTAAAGAAGAAAAATAAAATTATTGTATTACTTGTTTCATGGGTTTCGTGAGAAAGAGATTTTGTTTTAGAGTCAAGACTCCCATTGAGAGTCTTTAGGAATTATTTGTCATCTAGTCATAAAATATTATAGTCATTGTCATGTTACACTTTGTAAAAGGTCAAACTCGTCTATGTAAAGTATCCTCCAAGACCTTGTCACTTATCCTCTTCAATTCGGCCTACAACGAAGATAGAACTTGCTAGAAGAGGTCGGCCTCCCTACTTGAGATCATGTTGGCCTAAGGGACATGAGAAGAAGTTGATAAGTAACCACACTCGACCTCACTTAGAGGCAAGTAACTCAACAATCATTCGATCAAGAAGAAGTGTGAACAAGAGGCCAATAATAGAAGTGTGAAGAAGAGATAATGAAGGAAGGTTTCTTTTGGGTATAGCGAAGAAAGGTTTCTTCTGGGGATAGTGAAGAAAGGACTCTTATGGGATCAAGAGAAGGAAGGATTCTTCTGGGGTCTATCTTGGGTTATATACTCTCCCTCAAGCGAAGGAAGAAGGAACGAAGACATCACACGAAGATTGAAGGAAGAACCTATTATCCTCTACAATTTCCTAGGTTGAGGAGGAGATTGAAAGAGGTAACCTCGAACCACTTTCAACTCAGTAGCTAGCCCTACTGAGCCAGAGAGGAATCTCTCAAAATATTTGTCAATGAATATATGCAAAGAGACAGGTTTTAGGTTAGATACATAAATTTGTTTTGAGTTCTTGTGAATTTAGGTTTTTTAGGTTTGCTGGACTAGGGTTTAGAGCAGGTAATTAGGTCTAGACTGTTAGGATATTCCGACACGTAGGAAATAGTTAAGTATAACTTGGTCTAGTGTAGAGTTAGGTAAAGTGTGTTTCTTTACTATGTACTTTTGTAACTTACAATCTGAGGGTCACAATATGTTCTAGACATGAAGTGATCTAACGGTTCATTCTCTCATTGGTATTACCGACACTTGATCCGTGGCTTAACACCCGATTGGTCCATGATCTCTATTTAAAGAGCACAGAGGGTCATTTGTAGGGTGACTGTTCATGAAAGAAGCTTATGTAAATTTTATTTCTTTATTAATAAATTCCCTAGAGTAGATGCATTAAATCAGACCGTGGACTATTTCCCACTTTGAGGGTTTTAACCACGTTAAGAATACTGGTGTATTGATCTGTGATTTGTTTGTGAGTGGTGTCCATTGGTGTTCTGTCTGAGGAACTTACCCTATAAATTCCTACATGGTATTAGATCCATTTGAGGGCCACATCCGTTAGTGATCCAAATCCGAAGCCGGTACACTGCATCTGACTGTCATTTCCTAGATCTACTATTTATGACTGCTTTCGGGCCGAGAGGACTGCTCTATTGTGTTAGGAGCATCTATTTTAGTGAGGAACCACTTTCGTTTTATGCAAAAAGGTTTCCAATAGCCTAGCTATGTCATTTTTAAGATTTTGAGGTATACAATGTTTATTTGCAGTTTTAGTTATTCATCTCTCTGTTTATTTCAGTTTATTTAGCTCTCTGTTTTTTATTACCGAGTTTATATCTTTCATTTCTGCGTATGCTCTTTGCCCAACGACTTTGTGCGATCTGGGCAAATCAGAAACAGAAAGGAAGAATTTTTCTCATGCATATGTTGTTTTTCGCTGCGCCTTAGTGTGATCTCGGAAAATCAGAAGCATTGAGAAAATATACAGTTTCCAGCTAAAGCTAACTTCAAGCCATAAGTTTTTTTTTTTTTTGTATGCCTGTGTTGGGTTTTGTGGTTTTTCTTTTGTAGGGAAAAAAAGCTTTTTCAACTAAGCATGCACCCCAAAGCTTCAGTGACTGAGAAAAAAAACAAAACACCCCCGCCCGCCCTTCCTCTTTTCCAAATTACTAACCCTTTAAACTAGCTCACTTGGTCCAAAGTACTTTATGAGAATGGAGGTTTTGAGTTCAAGTCTTTCTTTTTGTTGAGTTACTTTTTCAAAAAACACATGTAACTTATGTTTTAAAGTTACTTTATGTAAAAGTGTTCTCATTCATTATAAAAAGTGAGTCACTTATAGTTCTAAAGTCTCTTTATCTTTTATTTAAGTTACAATTTAGTGGGTAGCTCATAAAGTACCATTGTAAAAGTGACTTTTACTTATTTATAAAAGTGGGTCACATAATTTTTTTTTAAAGTGAGCTAATTAGATTAAGTTTGAAAAAGGGGAAGGGGTGAGCAGGGAGGTGTGAATTTTTTTTTTTAAATATAACATTATCATTCACTTTCGCACATTCACGCACTTCGACGGCATCTTCAACAACTTTTCTTAAAAAACCATAACTTCTTCATTCGGAAACCGTTTTCAGAGCCTTTTTTTTTAATCGACTTAATTTTTCGAGATTTTTCCATTGGAACACTTAGTTTCAGCATCTATAGCTTCATTTTTTGCTAAAATGGAAAGTCCATGCCAAGTTATTCTTGACAACACTACCTACTTCCAATGGTAGTCCTACATTGTGGATTTACTTAGAAGCAAAGGTCTTTACAGAATAGCCTCAGGCCAAAAAACTAAACCTAAAGATGAAGATAAGGCAACCAAATGGGAAAATACGCAAGATCAAGCACGTAGGTTGATAGGAATGTCTATTTATCCAGACCTTCGATTCCATATCGCAGAACTTGATACCCCTAATAAAGTAATGAAACAACTCACTAAAGTTTTTGGAATTGAAAATGAAATTCGAGCCCATCAACTCGAAAATGAGTTGCTTACATTGGATTCCAATACTTTTTCTTCCATTGAAGGTTTTTTGTCCAAGTTTAAGACCTTTAGACTTCTCTTGGAAGGTGTTAAGGTTAAGAAAGAAGATGGTAGTCTTATCTATTCCATTCTTACTAAGTTGGGACTAGCCTACTCTGTGTTTGTTTCCACCTTCCATTCTACTAGAGAAACCTTTATTTCTCAAGGGAAAGATTACAATGTTGAAAATAATACTGAGAGGGGGGGGGGGTGGTGAATCAGTATTATCAAGTCACTTATTTCTTTTTCAAACCCAGATCATATACGCTACTTCAGTTAGATAAAACTGCGTATATATGCGACTACAGAGAAGGAAACCCGCGTATGCAATGCAGACTTATAATTTAATTTATCTTATAGATGTTGATCATTAATCTGTGTATTAGAATCAAATAAACAGTAACCAGAAACAGTAAAACTGAGCTGAAGACAATCACACACAAGAACACAAGATGTAAGGTGGAAACCCAATGTGGGTGAAAACCACCTGTTGCAATTCGTCTCTATCTTCTTTTAATTAGAATCTTCCTTTTACAATGTACTGGTGCAGTCCTTTACCAATACGCAGGCTGCAACCTGTAGAGAGCTACAACTCTCTCTCGTTCTCCAGCTCTCCTAGAAGGGAGCTACAACCCCCTTAGCTCTTGCACTAGCCAAGATACTAGTACGTAGGTGCTGGCCTACAGAAGGCTACAACCTTCTCTTTCTTCCAGAGACCACGTTTCATAAATTTTCAGACTGGATCCATGAACATCAATCAATCATAAACAATCTCCTTTTCACCAATTAGCACTGAATCAAGTAGACACTTCTCTGACAGCTGAAACCTACGAGCATACGCTTCTGTGTTTGGAACAACCTGCGTATACGCTATTTGCATTCACTGAACCAGCGTGTATACGCGCCTTCGCTTCACTAAACCCGTGTACAGATCTATAAAGGATAATTCACTATTTCAAATATTCAGACACTAATTAACCCAGATTATCAGATTTATAGATCAAGTATGCGCCACATATAACAGATCAAAATCATACAAAGATACTATCATTCAAGCCTTAAGATTATGACCCATCAATAGAACTTATCCTTCTCTTTTCCCCAAGGTTCCTCCTTCATTCAGATCCAGATATGCACCATAACCCCAATCACCAATATTTCAGATCTAGCACATATTAGATATTCAATTAATTCAAATGATGCTTTGCCAAATGATCTCCTTCCTCTTTTATAGTCTTAGGCCTTCCACAATACAACGGTCCAAAACCATAATAAATCAATACCATGTACCCAATACTTGGGATCAACACTTCTGACGAGACACCATGGTCTAAAACCATAGGTTCAAATACCAAGGACTAACTACCATAGAACAAAAGTAAGTTCTCCAACATATACGCGCTTTTCCTTGCGTGAAAGTGCGTGTATACGCATATGCACCTTTGTAACGTCTAACCCGTGTGTATATGCGCCTTAGTCTAGATGAACTTACGTATATGTCTTTTTCTTTTTTTCTGAGTGCCTGAACTGTGATCTGTCACCAAAGAGAGTTGCCATCAAGGACAACACCTGTGCCATAGCTCTAAATCAGTGCCATAGTGCCAACATACAAGTCCCCCTCTATTGATTCTTTTTTTTATTCTTTAATAATAGAACAAGAAAAACTCTTACATCTTTGTCTTCTTAATCTTGGAAGCTCTTCTAAGAAATCCTTAGTCGCCCATCAACAACCAAATTCAAAGAATCCTAAGAAGCAGTATCCTAAAAAGAATGGTCCTAAACCAAACAAGGGTTGTAAGTAATTTCAGTCTCAAAGTGAATAGCCATTTCAACAAAATGATAAGGAAAATAAAAAAAAAGGGAAGAAGACTGATAGACATTGCCACTTTTGTAATCGAGATGGCCACTTAGAATCCAAATTCTTTAAGAAGATGGAAGCCTTGGAAGTAGCAATGAAGAAGCATAACATCCATTTGGAGCACTCTTCAACTTCAACTTCAACTTCATCTTCAAGAATAACACTTTTTACATGTGGTTGTCAAGCATCTTGGTCTGGTTATGCACTAAATGTGTCTTCTTCTTCTCATTCTCATGAGTGGCTCATTGATTTTTGATCTTCTTATCACATGGCCAAAAACAAAGCCATGATTTATTCTTTAAATGATTGTAACACCAAAAATATATATGTTGGTGATGATAGATCTCTTCGTGTTGTAGGGACTGGAACTGTTCATTTAGACAAAGGTCAATTTAATGATGTATTATGTGTTCCAACTTTATCTTGCAACCTTCTATCTGTATATTAGATAACTGATTTACGTGAAAGTAAAACCATTGAATTTTCACCTCACGATGTTGTAATTAAGGACCTAAGAGATCCTAGACAAATTTTAGCTACTGGCTTTGATGATAATTCTACAAGGTTGTATAAGTTTAACAACTTTGGGTCATCAACACTTCCCTCGATATTTGTTACTCATAATGATGAAGTGAGAAAACTTTGGCATGAGTGATTTGGTCACTTAAACTATCGCTCCCTTCAAAATTTATGTAAAGAAAATATGGTGACAGGTCTTCTTATGGTATCTTGTAGAGATGGTGTTTGTTCTGGATGTGTACTTGGAAAACATCATCGAGATAATTTTGAAAAATGTGCCTCTTAGCATGCCTCAACCCCTTTACAGCTTGTGCATAGTGATTTATGTGGTCCACTTCCAGTTGTTTCATTCTCTGGCTACAAGTATTTCTTAACTTTCATTGATGATTTCTCCAGACGCACTTGAGTATACTTCTTAAAACTCAAGAGTGAAGTATTTAACATGTTCTTGGCCTTTAACGCCTTTGTTGAGAAACAATCTGGACATCAAATTCTTAAGCTAAGATCTGATAATGGCGGAGAATATGTTAACAACAAATTCATCAACTTTTGCATTGAGCATGGAATTCAAATGCAACATATTGTTCCATATACTCCACAACAAAATGGCGTAGCTAAAATGAAGAATCACACCTTAAAGGAAATGGCTAATTGTATGCTTCAATCTAAAGGAGTTAGTCTTAATCTTTGGGCAGAAACAATTAACTGTGCAAATTACATAGTAAATCGCACTCCTAATAAAATTTTAAATAATATCACTCCAGAAGAAGCATGTAGCTCAATTAAACCAGATGTAAGTCACTTGTTTTTGGAAGTGAAGCATGGGCCCATATTCCAGATGAGAAACATAAAGCTTTAGAACCTAAGAGTGAAAAATGTATTTTTTTTGGATATTCTGAAGATGTTAAAGGATATAGAGTTATTCTATTTAAGTCCAAGAAATTTATCATTAGAAGAGATGTAAAGTTTGCTGAAAATATATTGGCCTACGAGCCTAGTTTGGCGAATGTGCCACCTCTCTCTATCCCTTATACTTCTAAAAATATTTCTTCTTCAGATGATGACAATGAGGATGACAATCCTCCCCCACCTTCTCAGGATCCTCCTTTAGTTCCTCAGCTTCCAAAATGGGTCCATGCTACTCGGGATGCAACAGGTGATCCTACAGATCAATGGCGTACACGTTCTCAGTTCGATAGAGCCTCTTCTTTACTGGCTCAAGCTTCAATGAATTATGATCCTGACACCTTTGCAAAAGCTTCAGGCCATCCAGATTGATACGTAGCTATGAATGAAGAATATCGTTCATTATTGGCAAATGATACATGGGATCTTGTTCCTCTTCCAAAGGGATGAAATCTTGTTAGATGCAAATGGGTTTACAGAACCAAGTATGGACTAGATGGAAAAATTGATAAACACAAAGCTCGTCTTGTTGCTAAGGGTTTTTCACAAGTTGAAGGAACTGACTATACTGAAACCTTCTCTCCTGTTGCCAAAATGAACTCTATCTACCTTGTTCTTTCCCTTGCGGCCTCTTTCAAATGGGAAGTCCATCAGATGGATGTTAAATCTGCCTTCTTGCATGGGGACTTGCATGAGGAAATCTATATGGAACAACCTCCTAGCTTTATACAAACAAACTCCAGCCTTGTATGCTGGCTTAAGAAATTCCTTTATGGTCTCAAGTAAGCCCCTAGGGCTTGGTATGCCAAAATGGATAGCTTTCTTTTAGATACTAGATTTTCTACGTGTCATTCTGACAATACTGTCTACACCAAGAAAGTGGGTAAGTCTCTTATCATTCTTGTTCTTTATGTTGATGATCTTATCCTTACTGGTAGTGATCCCAACCTTATAAACCATGTGAATTCCAGCTTTAAAAAGCAATTTGAAATGACAGACTTAAGACACTTGCATTATTTTCTTAGCCTTCAAGTCTTGCAATCCAAAGATCCCTTTCCTAGTCCAAGTATGCTTGTGATCTTCTACGCCACTTTCACATGGAAGACTGTAAGCCAGCCCCTTATCCCTTTCAGTCTGGAGCCAAACATTCAGTCACTTGTACTTCTGCTGAAGTTGATGCTACCTTATACTGTCAGCTTGTAGGAAAACTTTTGTATCTAACCCATACTCATCCTGACCTTTCCTTTGTTGTTGGCCTTATTGTGTTGTATATCTAAACCAGAAATATAATGATAATAGAAATAATCCAAGAATAACAAGATAGAAATGCTTCTTTATTATCAAACCCTTAAGGTACGGCAACACCATATATTCACTCCTTAAGGAAGGAGAACACTCCACAAGCCATATGCCTGTTCATACAATAATACTTCTCTTCATGTCTCTCCATGTGGAGTGTCTAGCCTCTATATAGGCCTCATACATACAATACCATGCACCATTACCATGGTTTCCTCATACCATCAACTAATACTATGGGCCCCTTACATTATTATTAACTATTTGTGGTCCCTTACATGACATGGGTTAACCACCTTATTTATTACTATGGCCCATCCCATTATTACATTATTACCTTAGGTACCTCCCTCGTTACCCCATATTACCCCC
>APFE031253116.1:87360-110477 GCA_000404065.3 Pinus taeda | reverse complement strand
CCTTCAAGCCTCATTGTAACATAGTTCAGAGGCATGTAGCCGCCACATCTCTTCTCAGAGATAAGCTACCATCGCCCTAGCTGGTTTATATTCATTTCTGTTTGTAAGCATATTTCAGTATTTTACATTAATGAAATGAAATATTATTTCCGCTGCATCTTTGTGTATATGGTTATCTCTATATTTTGTTGCGTTCCTGTTTAAATTCAGATCAATCAGACTACACTTTGGTGTGATAATCAAAGTTCCATTAAACTATGCAAAGATCCAATCCAACATCAATGCAACAAACACGTTGAAATACACATGCACTTCATTAGAAAGCTCATTCATGACCATGTTCTTGAAGTACAATATTGTTCAACTGATGATCATGTTGTAGACATCTTTACAAAGGCTCTCACAGAGGCAAAGTTTACTAAACTTCGATTTATGGTTGGAGTTCGGGAAGTTGTCACTAAGGGGGGATAGGCTCTAATGCCTCCTTCCTTCTCTTACTGTGTCATATTTGTACATCCTTCAATCCTATCCCAGTTTTTTCTTAAGGGGGGATGTTAGGATATTCCAACACATAGGAAATAGTTAAGTATAACTTGGTCTAGTGTAGAGTTAGGTAAAGTGTGTTTCTTTACTATGTACTTTGGTAACTTACAATCCGACGGTCACGATATGTTCTAGACATGAAGTGATTTGATGGTTCATTCTCTCCTTGGTATTACGGACACTTGATCCGTGGCTTAACACCCGATTGGTCCATGATCTCTATTTAAAGAGCATGGAGGGTCATTTGTAGGGTGATTGTTCATGAGAGAAGCTTATGTAAATTATATTTATTTTATTAGTAAATTTCCTAGAGTGGTCGTGTTGGCTCAGGCCATGGACTATTTCCCTCTTTGAGGGTTTTAACCACATCAAGAATACTGGTGTATTGATCTGTGATCTGTTTTTGAGCGGTGTCCTTTGGTGTTCTCTCTGAGGAACTTACCTTGTAAATTCCTACATAGGCTTCAAGTATGCAGAGACAAGTACAAATAAGATCTAGATATCAGTGTGTTATGGTGAAATTGGAGTGTTTGTCAATGTAGTATAGATTTTGATCCTAAAAGAAACTAATGGGCATCTAAAAACATGAATTCATTAGCTTTAGAAGAAAGGAAACACAAGTATGAATTCCACATAAACAAAGCTTAAATTCAAGATTCCTGTCTATATAACTGCAAGGAAATTCATAGGAAGAAGATAAAGCATGTAAAAAAAGATTATTTATCCATTAGAAACTGATAGAAAGAGAGAAAAAACACCATAGATTCACTGAAGTAGAGTTCCTGAAATATAGCTACAACTGCTCCTGTATTAGCTGAAGAGAACATAAACATACAAGCCTTCTCCACAAAAGTCCAACCCCTCTCTCTGAATGAGAAATGACACATATATACTAAATTAAACAACCTCCCCACCTTCAAGAGTCGAATTCCTAAGTGGTGGAACTGTTTCCAAGATTCTCTCAATCAACAGGTAAGAGTGAGAAGGTCAAATACAAACTCTTCTCTTAGGCTTTGTTTAGAGTGTTGATTCCTTGATGAGGCCTAATTAACAATAAAAACAACCTATCATGTCTATTTATTCATGGTCACGAGATGAAAAATGAGGTATGTTAAGTTCTCATGGATGCTTCAGAAAGCATCTCTAAGTTACCCTTCTCATTTTGGTCTTTTAGGGTTTCTCTGAGCTTCTTTTCCAACTGTTTGACCTTGATGTTACAAATCATATTTCTGTTCTGGTAGTGATGTGCCATGTGCCTTAATAGTTGGTTATCTCTATTTTCTTTGTCAAGAATCTTCTCCAAGTGGTCATTGACCTTGTATAACCAATAATCCATGTCCTCATTAATCTCTAAGGCAATTATGTCCTCCATATCTAGTTCTTCATCTAACAAGATGTGTTTTTTCTCCCCTTTCAATGCCTTCTTGAGTCCTTTGGTCCATGGCCTCTTTTTCTTTCCTTATTTTTTAGTTTCCTTGGGTTCATTAGTCTCTAATACTGCTTTTCCTTTGCCTGCTTGTTGCAACAATATAGCTTGTTCTTTCTCCATAATGAGTTGTCTAGCTTTTAGATGACTGTTTTCTTGTTCTAGGAATGAGATAACAAACTTTGCCCTTGCCAATTTGTCCATGAGTTCTCTAATCTGGGAATATTTCTCTTTGATAGTTTGTTGCATGTTTGAAGGCACATTTTCTGTTTCCAAGTCCACCAAATCAAATTTATGCTCAATCAAGTCTTTATCATGTACCTATGATCCATGCTTTGTTGATGTAGAAGGCTTGGCCCCTTTCTCAACATGAGAAGTAAACAAAAGCCTTTTCCCCCCTTGATACATCCTAGTCACCTCAAGTCTAGGTGCTTTAGGAACCTCCATTGATTGGCTTGATGATCCTACCTCCATCTGCTGTGTTGGCATGTTTGGATGCTGAATTGAAACATTACTCTCAAGCCATTTCAAACTACAACCTTTATCAAAATATGATGAAAAGACTAGGATAGGTTTTTTTTGTTTGTTTGTTTGTTTGTTTGTTTTTTTTTTTTTTTTTTTTTTTTTTTTTTTAATTTACTGTACCTTCTCGGACATTTTGGCAAGGATTCTACACATATAATTGCACATGTTGAGAGGTTTTTGAGCTGTGAAGTGCATTAGAAGCCAGATGTGATAGCCACACAATCTAGAAAACCTTCCCTCACATGTGAAAAATTTCATGAGAAACTTCATTAATGGGGCATACTTATCTAACATGTACCTAAATGGGATGATGTGTGTATGAGTCTCCCTGTAGGTTGTTTTCAAGAAGGACTTGTAATGTTCAAGATCCAAGTTCATGCCCTTAAACTAGTATTCTCCATGATTAGGTATCCCTGTAGCAATTGAAATAGCAGCCATTGAAAATGTGAACTCAACCCCAGTTATGATTGCCTTTTCCCCTTTCAGATGAGTGGCGATCCGATCTGTTAACTGTTCATGAAAACCTACTTCACACGCCCTTTTGCAAATCTTTGGACAATTTACATCTTCAAAACACTACTTGATGAAGGGTGATGTGTTGATTTCATTGTAGTTGGTAGGTTCATATCTGAGAATTTTGCATCCTTTATGGTGTCTTTTCCTCTTTGGTGGAGAGTCTCCCTCCATGATGATAGAAACCCTAGAAGCAGGAAAATGGAAAAAACAGTGAGGGATGAGTGAAAAGATGAAATGATGGGTATGAGGAGTGGAAATAATGGTAAGGGAATTTCTAGGAGATGAATAGGGACTATAAACAACTCATGAAACTTAAATGAGGTGAAATGAGGGAAAGGAATGCTATGAGAAATGAAAAACAGAGTGTTAGTGCCTAGATTTACCTCAGGCTGATAAAGGTAGGATCAAGGACCAACATCAAACCACGCTTAACCTAGTAGCTAGCCCTACCAGGTCGGGAGAGGGCTCTCTCCGGGTCAATTTCAACAAATTATGATCACTAAAGGCTTGAGATGACTGATTTAACTACTGATCTTAGGCTAGGTATAAGTGCAAAAAGTTTGATTGGATAAAATGATGTGTTTGCTGGCTCTAATTAAAAGGGCAGATCTTGGGTGCAGGGAATGAGGCTCAGTCTTGCAGAGATCTCAATGGGGCAAGGTAGGAACCTAAATTTGGCACTCTGAATCGATTGATATGGAGAGATTAGACAGAGGAGGAGTTGAAGAGGGCAAGAGAAACTATGTATCCTCTCCAAACAGCTTAAAACATCAAGAAACTAAAGCAAACCTCAAGTAGAGCACTGCAATTTCAATGGGTTCTACTTTCACTCTTGTTTCATTTAGCTGAGAAGCAATAAGAGAGAAAATGCATACATAACACATAAGTAAATTCACAAATACATAAGAAATCACTATACCAAAACAACATGCCACAGGGATCCCAAAGAGTGCTGCAAACCTTGGTCTCAATTCCTTAGCCAAAACATTGATATGAGTGTACAATGAAGCTCCTTACTTTCTTAAGAGTCCAACCATGCTAATGACTGAGAAACCACATAATATAGACAACGCATAGCTCATCCTAGCCTCTAGGGGTTGATCTCACATGTTTAGGAGCTGCTCCAGCTAATTCTAAACCGAACACTACAAATCAGGCAATGGAACATCATGCCTCTAGAAACAAGGGAACTGATTCATTCAGTTTCAAACAACTTTTTGACAGATGAATCTACCTCCATAAGTGAAAATTTGAAATATTTACATCATGATCCATCAATGTACATTAAATTACATCACAAATTTGACATTAAGAAGGTGAAAAAGTCAAACTGGCAAAAGCTAGGCGAAAAACAGAGTATACTTGGTCAAACTGGCAAAATTTTCCCTATGCGCTGCCCCTGATTTCTCTATGCATAACGCCTGTTTAGAGCCACTTTTGAAGGCCTTCTCAATATCAAAATTTTCTCCAAGTGTGCGTGTTGGAAAGGTTTGCCTGTCTACTTTCCAACCCAAGTGGAATTTTTGAATTTGGCCTCCATTTTCCCCTCCAAAATTCAGTTCTCGCAACACTTCTTCCTGTGTATGAAAATAGGGGTAGTAAGGTCATTTTTTGAGTGTTTTTGACCTTTTTGAGGGATCAAAACCTATCAAAATTTCTTGGCCATTGGTAGGCAAACATATTTTTCCATGTCAAATCCAAAAATGTTGAGTTTTTGTGATTTGGAAGCTCCTATCAAAAGCGAGCGCCATGTGGCGTGGCGCATAGAGCAGAAATTCTTGTTTTTTGAGCAAAAAATTCCAAAAATGCAAAAAGTGCCCCAATTTTTTTGAAATTTGTGTTGAGTCTTCCCCATTAAGCATTGTGCTGGGCCAAGGCAGCCTTAGCCAATATCTGAAGTCTATCATGCTCCTTTTGCCTCTTTGATGCCCTCTTCAATTTTGCCTATAAGCTCTTGATTCTCGCCTTGCAAACTTTGTTTCTCGCCATGTAATGATATGCCATATGTCTCAACAATGTCTTCTCCTTGTTGGCCTTCTCCAACAACCTCTCCAAGTGGATATTGACCCTTTCAAGCCAAGACTCCCGATCGGCATTGATCTCTTGCTCAAGTGAAGTGAATTCCACCCTCCTCCTTTGGGCAGCTTGGCAATTTGCCTTCATGTTTTTGAGCGCCATGGATGAGTGGGACTGATGAGGGGAGGGTTTGATGCTAGATGTAGGGTTTTGGGGAATGAAAGGGTTTAGGGGATGATATTTAGGGCTTGGGATGACAATTATGGTTTGGGTATTTCTAGTTAGGATTTGGGAAAATGGGAATTGGGGATAGGGATGACTGAATATGGGAGTTAGGGAATGGGTGGATAAGCTGAGAAAATTAATGGAGGAGTGAAAAAATGAAGGAGTGGTAGAACAAACTTGGCAGCAAAATGACAAGTACAAACCCTAGGCAATGGCTTTTGAGAAATTGCAAGGTATTAGGGTTTGAATTTTATTTTACACAACCACCATAAACTTTAAGAAAAACTCCTTTACTAGCAAGGAAAATATCTTGACTTACTTGCACCCTAGAAGAGTTGAGTGATTTTGGCAATTTGAGGGAGTTTTTGAGAGAATCGGGCTTGGCAGCTCTATGCACCACGCCTCAAAACCAATGCACTGTGCCTTCTCTATGCACCATGCCAATGTATTTTTTTCACTGTGGAGGGCAGCCCAATGCGCTGCGCCATCTCTATGTGCTGCGCCAGCTCTATGTGTTGCGCCAGTGACCCAATGCGCCGCGCCACCAAACCCTATGCGTAGCACTTTTTGCAGGAGACGTTTGGAGGCCTTCCCGGTGTCCAAATTGGGCACAAGATAGTTCGTTGGAAAGGTTATTGAGTATAATTTCGAAAACAAGTGGAATGTTTCCAATTGGAGTTCATTTTCCTTGTAAAAAATCAAATCTCCCAAGACTGGGCAAAATGTGCAAAATGAGGCTGCCTAAAGGCAGAGTGTTGTTGCAGTCAACTTTTGAAGGTCTTACTGAACTCCAAATTGAGCTCATGATAGCTAATTGGAAAGCTCTTTGTGTCTAGTTATCATTTGAATCATCAAGAAAGTCATTTGGCCAACCAAGTCAGGAGAAAACTTGATTTCCGAAGATCACTCCAAAGGTGCATCAATTCTCTTGAGGCAACTATATTTTTGACAGTTCTCTAAAACCATGACACCTGTGTAAAAAGTGAAGGAGGTTTTTATTCCTTGGCCTGTTGTGGACAAAAAAATCTCTCAGTTTTCCCAAATTCATCTTTTATTTCTCAAAAACATCATTGGACTAAAACCTATCCTGATGTGTGGAATAGGGGATTTGTCGAAATGAAGTGAAATGAAGGGGATAAGGGGCTTCTAAATTCTTGAGAAAATTTTGGAAAGTAGGGAGGGATGCTAGGAAGCAGGGAAAAGTATAATTTCAAGTATTGAGTGAGGGGAAGGGGTCCAAAAGGGCAAAACACAGGCCTAGCCTAGAAAATTGTCAAGTTGTAGCAAGAAACTAGGGTTTGTACGAAAATGAGGAATTCGGGGGATCTCAGTGATGGGAAGTGTTTAATAAGGTACATTAAGGATAGGGGAAGGTGTATGAATATCTGGATACAAGTTTTGCTAATGATTTGACCATCCAAAAGAAATTACCTTCAAAACCCTAGGAGAGGGAAATGAACCTTACCTAGGCACAACTGAAGCATGAACAAGGTGTAAAATGACCCATTGGAACTTAACATGATGATGACAACCCTTTGAATGATGGTACACTCAGCTAAATGGTGACATGGACCAACATTTGGACAACTTTGAAAGGAGTGAAAGCAAACCCTATACCTAATACCTAGTGACCAAATTTTACTTGAAGACTCACTGAAATGACAAAATTTGACCTTGACACCTTAAAATCACTTTGTAAGAGCATGTTTGATCACTGGAGGAAGGCTGCAAAGACTGACACTAACACAGAGCTTCTAGGAAAATTGCCCAAATTGCTAGGAATGAGCTAGGGTTTAGTTACAGGTGAGGTAATTTAATGATTTATAGTTGGTTTAGTGGGTCAAAATGTATTTTGAACATGTACATAAGTGCGAGATGAAAGATTTGCATGTTTAGAATATCAAAACTAGACTAACCATCATTTACCCTAGCTTATAGCGTGACGATTTCACCTAAAAACCTAGATGAAGAAATCTTGCATTTGAATTCATCTTGCTAAAAGAAACAGGTAAATAAAGTGTTGTACTTACTTGTAGACAAGTTTAGATTAGCAAGAAGCTATAATGAAAGCTTCAATTTTGAGTTTGGGTGAATTCTGGAAGGTTTTGGGCTGCTCTGGCACAAGTGCAATGCAGTGTGTGGAAGCATAGCGCAGTGTCCGGAAGCGCAGCACCAACCTCAAAAGCACAACGCAGTCTTTGGAAACGTATCGCCTGCAAACTTTTGCCTAGAAACCCGTGTTTTTTTGCCAATGGAGGGGAGAGCTTGATGAACAAAGGGAAATAGAAGGCAAATGAAGTGAGTTTGGGGATTTTTAGGTTTTATAGGCAAGTATGTTTCCCTTTTGAAAAGAAATGGGTCCCACATACCTTTTCAAAAACTGATTTTTCACGTTTAAGACTGAGCCACTTTGGAGAGCTGAAACCTGAGTTGCATTTTTACCTTTTGAACATTGAAACTTCTTCTCCTAGAAAATTTGAGACTGAAATCATGAAGAACTTGTGAAAATTCATCAAGCTAATGTGAAAGAGCTACTTGCCCCAATTCATTTAATGCTGGATTTACACATGATGATGATGGACCTAGAAACCCTAATGACTTCATGAAGACATGAGATTGAGTGGAATGGTAATGATGATGACTGATATAATGAAAACATCCTTTTTATTATGATACCATCATCTGAGTGAGGTAGGCGACTAACATGTGTAATTTTTCCAAAAGAATGAAAACATTCCTAGACAAACTAGCCAGTGACCAAATTTTACTCTGTAAACCTAGTGACATGATAAAATTTGACCTTGGGACTCTTGAAAGACTTGGTAAAAGAATATTTGATAATTGGTGGAAGGCATACAAGACTGACACTAGGTGATCGAGATTCTCTAGAAGAAAACAGTGAAATCCTAGAGACCAAGTTTCTCTAGGAGAAGACTAGACGAGGAAGTGTGAAGGATAGAGACCAAATTTCTCTAGAAGCCGAGGAGAGCAATTCAATATGTAGAAGGAAGTCAAGGCAAAGAAGAGGCAAAACATCAATGTTAGTGACAAGGTTCTTGGGAGGATACTAGAGTCAAGGGTCTTTGTCATGATCTTGGTATTTGTCAATTGAATATCTATAAGAAGAATTTTTGTCAGGTTTTCCTCTCAAAGAGTGAGAGGTTTTGGCACTCGCTGACAAGCCTACATACTGTGTCACTTGTCTTCTATTGTGCATATTGGTAATTGTCTTAATGAAAATAACACAATAATAATATAACAAAGAGAAGAGTATAAGCTAAGAAGTAAAAGTATATCACAAGCAATTCTCAAGAAGAGAAATCTTTTAACTCCTTATGCCCTATATTTCTCAACATGGTATCATAACTAAGGTGTTGAAGTCAAGAAGGGGAATTCAAGAAAGTAGACACATGAGAATCGAGCTTCAAAGAAGGATTAAGGCAAGTCAAAAAACACCAAGCAAGATATTCATCATACCAAAACCGTAGATTGAAGAAAAATACTCTAACAAGAGTCTTGAAATTATCTTCAAGAAGGAAGCAAGGAGAAAGACCAAAACCCTAGAAGCACTTATGAGATAATCACTCATACATCATCAAAGGAGTGGAAGGTCTTCAAAACTAAGGAAGGCTAGATTGAAAGGCAATCTTCTCTTTATTGAAGCAAGAATATCATTTGGAAGGAGATCAACCTAAAGAATGCAGTCTTCCCTCGTCGAAGTAAGAACCTTCTTAAAAGGATCATCTGGAGCAACAAGTTCATCATCATTATCAAGTTGAAGATTGTATCTTCACAAGTAAGTACCTTTTTCTTATAATCTAATATAGAAAAACTGACTTCATGTTTCAAGGAGAACCATAAGATGGTTAGGATATCAAACTTCCTTGTATAAAAAAAAGAAGGATAAACATAGTCCTCGAAGTAAATAAAGTCATTGATCATGTGCATGGAAAGGTCTCCAAGCTATTTGAAGAACCAACCTTATCTGAATACATGGAAAGAGATCTAAAGGATCAAAATATTCTTAAGGAATCTATAAAAAATCCTCTCATATTCTATGTAGTTGAGAAGGAGACATCTAAAGAGATATATGATGAGCTGATATAAATTTTCTCTGAAAGCACGATAGAAAAGACCATATCACCTAGATCTGATCTATATAAATTGAAGGTGTCAAAGGATGAATTGATATATTCATGCCTTTCAAAAGCATCTCAAATAAAAGGTCAATTGCAAGATCTAAGAGAGATGGTATATGATAAATAAATGATCTTCGTTGTTCTAAATGCACTGACTAATGAACAAGGTAACCTCATATCTATTAAGGAAGAGGAAGCTATCCCTTTCATAAAATTATGGTTTCTATGCAAGGCAGAAGAAGACAAGTTGAAGAAAGAAAGTGACAAAAGATTAGATAGAAGGGATCAATCAAAGACAAAAAGAAAAGGTAAATTTAGAAAGTTTGGTCCTAAAAAAAAAGGAAGAACATGGCTAAGGTAAGATGATATGGATGTCAGGAACTTGGGCACCATAGAAGAGATTTTCCTAAATGTAATAAGGACAAAAGGAATCGGGAAGAAGCCCATATTACTGAGGAAGTGAGAGAACCTCTATGCCTCTATTCAAATGAGTTGTTTCCTGTTTCAAAAAGATAAAATACGTTATAAAAATAAATGTCCAACATATAAACATTCAAAAATGGAAAACAAATCAAATACATTGAACATATACATTAGTTTTACATGGTCTCTATGCAAGGCAGAAGAAGATAGGTTGAAGAAAGAAAGTGACAAAAGATCAGATAGAAGGGATCAATTAGTGACAAAAAGAAAAGGTAAATTTAGAAAGTTTGATCCTCAAAATAAAAGGAAGAACATGGCTAAGGTAATATGCTATGGATGCCAGGAACTTGGGCACTGTAGAAGAGATTGTCCTAAACGTAATAAGGACAAAAGGAATAGGGAAGAAGCCCATATTACTGACACTACAACAAAACCCTCTGATTAACATCCATTTTTCTTCCTTTTTTGCATCTAAAGCCCATTTTTGGTGCTATTTGTGTCCATTTATCAAATATGGTGCAAAATGTGATGCAAAGTTTTCATCGAGTTTTTCACCACGTCTTACACCAAGTTTAGCACCATGTATTGTAATAGGTTTTTCACCATGTTTTATGCCAGATTTTATGCCATGTTTTTTGCCATCCTTTGCACCATTTTTTGCATCAAGTTTGGCACCTAATTTTGTTTCACCAAATTTTGCATCCTCTATTGCATCCAGTTTTTGCACCTACACTTGCATCAACTTTTGCATAATCTCTTGCATCATTTTTTAAATAATTTTTTGCATCCATTTTTGCATCCCCTTTGCGCCAAGTTTAGCATCGAGGTTTGTGTCTAGTTTTGCATCTAATTTTGCATCTACTTTTTTTGCATCCACTTTTACATATTGTTTTGCATCCATATTTATATTGTCTTTTTCATTTGTTATTGTGTCCACTATTGCATCCAATTTTCTTGTGCCATAATTTGCACCTAGTTTGGCACCTCCCTTTCCACCCATTTTTTCTTCTAAATTTGCATCCACAATTGCATCCTTATATACATATAGGTTTTCATCGACTTTTACATCTATTTTTGCATCCCTTTTTGTATCCACTTTTGCATCAAGATTTGCATCAGGTTTTGTGTCACATATTGCTTCTACTTTGGCATCGAATTTTGTTGCATCAACTTTTGCATCCATTGTTGCACCCATATTTACGTCAAATTTTGCATACCTTTATGAATATTATTTTGCATCTTCATTTGATTCCTTTTTTGCATCTACCATTACATCCACTTTTGTTGTGACACAAATTTTGCCATGTTTTGTACTTACTGTTGTACCCACATTTGCTTCAAATTTTGCATCCATCTTCACATCCTATTTTGCATCAAATATTGCATCTATTTTTGGATCCAATTTAGAGTTGGGTTTTTCATCTCACTTTGTATCTTCTTTTGTAGCTACTTCCATTGCATCCATATTTTACATCCAATTTTGTTTCACCTGTTGCACCCATGTTTGAATCCACTTTTACATCCCTTATTGCATCATGTCTTGCATCTAAGTTTGCATCTTTTTTTGCGTTTGTTACTACATCCACTTTCTCGTCCACTTTTGTTGTGCCATATCTTTTTCCTATCATTTGCACCCACACTTTCTTCCACGTTTGCATCTACATTTGCATCTTGTTTTGTGTCCAAGTTTTCATCAAATATTGTTTATGTTTTTTGCATCCCATTTTGCATTTACTTTTACATCCACTTTTGATGTGTCCAATTTTTCATCTAATTTTGTGTCCACTATTTCACCCATGTTTGCTTCATGTTTTCCTCCCTTTTTGAATCCAAGTTTGTCTCCTTTTTGCATCCAAATTTGTGTCCTTTTTTGCATTCATTGTTGTATCCACATTTGTTTCACCACAATTCTTGCTAAGTTTTATGCCTGCTATTGCACCCATGTTTTCTTCCACTTTTTCATCCATGTTTGCATCTTATTTTGTGTCCAAGTTTGCATCAACTATTACATCTACTTTCTCATCCACTTTTGTGTCAATTTTTCTGTCTAGTTTTGCATCTACTTACGCTGTATCCACTCTTGATCCAAGTTTACATCTATTGTTGCCCCAATTTGTTTTGTTCACTTTTTCATCCCTTTTCTAACATTGATCATATTTTTTGAATTGATGATATTTCTTATGACATTGAAAATTATGAACAACTTATGACAATGTAAATAATTATGACGATGATGATAATGAAGATGATGACGATGAAAAGAGTTGTGATTATTATGATAATGACAATGTCAATAAATACGATGGGGGTTATAATGACAATGATGATGACGATGCTAATGACCTTAGCCAATCTTCCCAATTTTTAAATGTTTTCATTGTCATAATCATAATAATTATCTTTGGCATCGACTTCCAAGTCATCATCATCTAATCATCATTATCGTTATTTTCATCTTGGTCATCATCATCAAAAATAATGGCATGAATGATGATTATGATGTTCATGATGAATTTGACTACAATGATGATAGAAATTACATTAATTATGATGATGGGCATGATGAAAATATAATGAAGATGATAATGGTAGTGATGAGATGATCATCAATCATCTCTAAAAAAATAAATTCGTTATTTCTCTTGCATATATCATGTGTCCTAACAACCCTTTTCAAGCACCCATAACATTTTTTGGGTTGATGATATTTCTTACAACACCTATAATTATGAACATTTGACGACAATGTCCATAATGATGATGATGATGATGATGACAACATGAATGGTTATTATGATGATAATGCAATGATAACAATAATGATGAGGATGATGGTGGTGATGATGACAATAATTAAGATGATGACACTCCCTCTAAACCAGGGAGACTCATAATGAGACAAAAAAGTAATATCAAGTTTAAATATTCATATAAGAAGGGATCGAGATTGATAAGCATCAATGATGATTTAAACCATCATATCCAACATTGTAAAAATAGTAAGGCCTTGAATAACAAGTTATATCTCTCCATTAGATCATAGCACAATGTTGGGAGGCATAAATTTAGACACCACTGCCTCTCTAGGCACTTACCCCACCAAGATGTTCACCAGGTATGTCCTCACATGATCATTTCCTAATCCACTCTCATAATATTTGACACCAGGAAATGTCAATCCTCATGGCTATTCTTATCTTGGATTAATATACTTGACTTATGGAGGTTAGTCCTAGCCAAAGTACACATTCTCAAAGAATATTGGTCCTGGATGTTTATCCAATCCACCATTCTCCTTACTATTGTCTTTACTAGGCTTACAAATGTTAGTCTTGGCCATAGTACATGACACATGGATAATATGGTGTCCATCCTCACTCCCTCTCAACCAAGGAGGAGACATCCACAAGCATAAGATTTTCTCAAGAATACCCATCATTTTCATAGAGAATAACACCATTAATTTGTGGAAAAATATTTCCCCTTTTCTCATTTGTGATGAAATAAAATAAAAAAGTGAAATCCGAAATCATTAGACATACACCATAATGATTTATCTAAGTCTAAAATCTAAGGTTGAAGTGAAAATTTATGTAAATGTTATATCTATGAGTTATACGAAACTTATTATAACCTTATTCCATAAGTCCTATATATAAGAAAAATAAAAAGAAAGAAAAATAAGGCCTAATGAATGGTAACTCATCTACTCACTTCCTCTTCGGAAAACATATGAATATATATGCTCCTAGTCACACTTGATCACATATTTGTGATGGTTAAATCATTAAGTCCTCTTTTCCCCTTGCATTTTCACTTCATCATTTAAGTGCCTAATTGAGGAACTAGAGAAGGGTTTTTTCTTAATGGTTTCATGTCTACTCTTGGTTTACTTATGTCACACTATGGTCAATTTATTTGACGGAGTGAAATCCTTAAGTTTGTGGAGTTATTAGAATATTGTACTAAGTTAGTCACCACACACACATGCATTACATCTCATTGATCCACATGTGTGGGTTGGAGACTCATTGCTTGAGAATTTAATGGAGACTACTTTTGGGCCTTGATGGTATAGCTTATAAAATCTCTCGGTAAACATTATGATTCATCCTTTCATTTCCTCGAGACACTTGATAATATTGAAGTCACTCCCAATAATCCATGGAGATGGGGAGTATAAATTACCTATGCTGGAAATAGAATTGAGAAATAGAGGTTTTCCATTTGCGATATTGGAGTCATAGACATTGGATGCATGGTAGTAGTCCTTGATGCCAACTAACTAAAATTGTATTTTCATAATGCGAAAAGAGGTAAACATATTGGTAACCTTGATGTTCTGATCATTCCAAATAATAGCCATTCCACCCAAGTATCTCTAAGCATAAATCACTACTACTTGGAAATTCCTCCCCCATTTGCGAATTATATGAGCTAGAACCTCACTTAATATTTTTGTTTCTTACATCAACATTATTGATGGGTGATTTGTGTACCATTTTTCTTTTCGGAGTCTTTCTTTTCCTTTACAGTTGAGGCCCCTCATGTTAGATGAGACTATTTTCTTGGAGAATTTACACATAAAGGAAGTATAATGTGACTAAAAAAAACATGTTTCAAGATTTAAGTGCTTGGACAATGCCACTTCATAAATCCTATATTTCCTTAACCTGGGACCGAATGGTGAACTTGATGGCATTAACATAAATTAACCAATGAAAATATAAAAAAGAGGTGACTTTTTACTTTATCACATACAAGTGAATATACTAAAACAAATATCCATAACAATTTCATCAATCAATGAATCATTAAAAGAAAATATCCAAAACAATTTCATCAAGCAATGAATCATTACATTATAAAATACAATCTATAAACCTTTTGGGAACTTTTTTCTAAACCACGCTCAAAACCAACATATTTAAAATTAATATTTAAGAATAATATGGACAATAACACATTTTCGTAAATTATATAACATGTTATCAAGCCGAAGAAATGTCACTAACAGAAAACTAAAAGGCATGCAACTAATGGGAGTGACCACTTCAAGGCCACCATAAGACAGTTAATCTATTAAGACCAAGATTAATGGGGACAACGATCTACAAAGGACAAAGGAAAACCTATTTTAACTTTATTGTTTTATTTGGTACACGTTGAACATCTCAAGATATAATGAAGAGAAGATTTAATTTTATTGAATTAAGAAAATCCAACCACATTCTATAACTTAGCAAGGAAGAGATGTATAATACCCATCTCAGCGACACAACACATGGCATTAAGTTACTTTTTTTTTATATATAATTTAAACTTCTATCATAAAATAACAAATTTAGCATGAATGGAATGTTTAAAATCCATTTTTATATAAAAAAATATAATTTTTGTTATAAAAAATTTACCAAAAACCTAAATATATATTTTCCAGAAAATAAAAAAATACTAAAATTAAATATATATTAAAAAAACTAAAACATAAGTAAATAATTTTTATTTTTATTTTTTATTTTTTATTTATTAATTTATTTTTTAATTTAAAAATATATTTAAATTTTTTTAAACACTTCCCTCCATTCTAAGAAGCAAAAATAATAATATAAATAAGGACGGACCAAAAATCTTTCTTTCCTTGGTAAGTGTTTCCCACCATTCATTCCACTCACTCGAGTCATTTCATAAAACAGAGATAAGTGTTATTTCACACTCTTTTGGCAAAGCCTATTGAGCTTCACCTGTGATATATCTATTCCTTGATGGAGTCCTTGATATATTTCTCAAGTTTTGATTCCTTGGAGATTAATTAGAGAAAAGAAAACATGAGTACTCTTAATTCCAGGTTCAATGCCTCTAATGGTGGACATGAGAAAAGGGAGGGGTTTCTATCGTGGTCATAACTCCAAGTTCATTGCCTCTGATGGTGGACGAGGAAAGGGAGGGGGTTGCGGTCGTGGTCATGGTCGTGGAGTTTCTCTTTTACATTATATTTGGGGAGTTCAAAGCAATTTAAATAAGATCATTGTCCCACTAGGTATAATGGATTAAGTGTGATAATGGATAAAATGAAGTAATTGTTTGTGAGACTTCCTCTTGAATGACCATTAGGATCCATTTTACCATAGTGAAAAGTACATCCATTAAAAAAAAACTCAATATTTCATGTGACATTCCTACTATATGCGACTTATTTTTCATTAAAAACAATTTACTTTTTTCATATGACATTCTTCTTCTTTTTTAATTTCTTCTATTTCTAATGTGAATTACAATTGTAATTTGAAATAACACTTCCAATAACTCTTAGTTTACCAATTGTGCATGGACATTATAAGAAACATTCACAATATAATATGAAGAACAAATGGGTACCTACTTCATATGCATTAAAAAATGCTTCTACTACTTAATGTGAATTACAAGTGTAATCTTAGTTGGATTTCCAATATATCTTAAACCATATTTCCATTTTATTTTTTAGTACTATTAAATGTTATTATGTCCTACCTCATTTTATGGTTAACATTGTAATAAAAATATGCATTGTGCTATATAATTAGTACTAACATGTAATATTGATTTTCTTTCTAGGACGCTACAGGTAATGACCATGAAGATGATGATACAGACTATGTTTAAATTACATCATATATCAGAGCTGATGATGATGATGATTGTGATGGGATTGGTGATGATTATGTGGATGATATTATCAGGATTGTCAGGATGATGATCATGGAAATGATCATGAGGATGATCTTGAATATGATTTTCGTGATACCGGTTGGCCATGCGTTATTTTTATATTTAGTTGGGATGTCTTAATATGGTAATCATACATTTGAATTTTAGTTGAATATAATAATGATGATGATACTATTGGTACTATCTTATTACCTTATGAATATGTTGAAAAATGTTTACATTTTTTTATGAATATTTATTGTGTATGATGAGATTCCTATTTTTTTATGGATGTTGTGAATTTACCTTAGAATAATGATATCTATGAAACAATTTTATTTCGTAATCATACATTGACTTTTAGTTGATTTGATTAAATATGATGATGATATTATCATTTTTATCTTGTTATTTTATGTATATATTGAAAATTATCAACATTATTTTGATAGAGAATTATTATGTATGATGATATTACTATCATTTAATGGATGTTGTGAATTTACCTTAGAATAATGGTGTTCAAGAAAGATAATGGTGTGTACATTGACTTTTAGTTGATTTGATTAAAGATGATGAAGATATTATTAGTACTATCTTGTTACTTTATATACGTGTTGAAAACTGTCAATGCTTTTTAATGGAGAGTCATTATGTATGATGATATTACTATTTTTGGATGTAATTTTGTGAATTTACCTTTGAATAATGATATCAGCGATAAGCGTTGATTTAATAGTTCTATATGTATATTGAAAATTGTCAATGTTTTTTTGATGGAGAATTGTTATATATGAGGATAGTACTATCTTTTTGGTGAATGTTGTCAATTGCCCTTAAATTTGTTTCCAAATATTAAATTATCAATTTGAACTGTGATATCTTCTTAAATGTGTTATACATGAAAATACCTCTTCATCATCTTGGAGGAGAATACTATGTTGTTGGTTGAAATACCCTTCTCATAGACTATATAAGACTATAATACAAGGTATGTACCATGAGGACCACGTTATCCTAGTCTATAACAAGTTGTCCCCTTCATCTAATTTTTTTTACCAAACTTCTCACTCAGTCATCAGTAAAAAAACTCGAGTTAACTAGAATTTGGAACTCTTGTTCACTTTTGGAAACTCATATAGTGGAATGTGATCTCTTTATCGTCATATTTAACTTTTTCCTAAAAACAAAAAGCATACGAAAGCAAGAAAGAGCCATAAAGCATGGGGGAGCTTTTTCCAAAGAACAAAAGGATATAAAAAGTGGAAAAGGCCATTTTTATACGAGGAAACATTATTCACCAAAAATATTTTGCCCAAATTGAACTAATGAAGAATTTGGGAAATATTCATAGCCTTCACTTTCCTATAGTCTCGAGGATTGGCCATTGAGAAAAGGATGTGAATTCTTGTATTGTCATGCTGCTGAGAGCTATCTTAAGAGGAATATTTTTGGAGCTAGGAGTTGGGCGAGGTGTTGCTGCAACTGCATCTGGTGGTTGTAACTTTCCTCCAATTCCTTCATTAATATTGGTCAATTTTTTTTCCTTCCATATGTTGCTATTCATTCTTTACTTATTCTATTTAACTAATGAATGTATGTGAATTTGGTTTATGTTTATTTCTTCAGTAATATTTATATGTTTATGATAGCTTTGATTATCAAGATATTATGTTGTGAAGGTTGCTTTGTTCTCTATCTTATGTGTAGGACCAAGCTTTGGAGATAGCTAGGAGCGCTTCCCAACTACACTAACAACTCCAACAAGACTTGCATGCAAAGACTCACAAGAATTCCTTCTCTTTTCCTTAATATATACTCTACATCTTGATCTACTAAGCATCCTAATCCTTAGAACAACTTTTCTCTTAATCAGTGTGTCCTAGGTTTATGGGATAAATTGAGAGGGCTTTATGTTCATCTAACCGTGCATTAAATCCTACAGCAAAATGATACTTAGAAACTGTAATATATTTTAGTATGTAGTTGAAATTAGTAAAATGAACCCATAAAGGGGGTCATAAATGGAAATAGTAGTAAAACTCTAAACAAGAAGCCAAAATTGGATGTAACCATGGATGCAAAATTGGGAGTAGAATTAGATGTTAAACTAGCCATCAAAACAAGATGCAAACAATGACACAAAAATTGTTTTAAAGTAGAATTAAAAAAGGTGCAACACTAGACACAAAGAAGAGAAAACAATAGGGCATAGAAAAGGATACCAAATTGGGTGCAAACAAGGATGAAAAAATGGAAACCAAAATGATGATGCAAAGAATGGTGTAAGATTAGGATGAAAAATTGTGTGCAAAAAGGATATAAGAAAAGACGCAAAGCCTCAGCCTAAAACCCCAACTCTGTATTATCATACAAGTGGAAATCTTGTTCAAGCTACAAAGAGAATCAACTCTCAAGCTATCCTGCTCTCTCTTCAATCAAACAATACATCTCACAAACTGAATAGACATAGTATATGTCCTCCTCAAGCCCTCCAAGCCTCCTATTTCCTTGTGCAATTTTTCTTGGGGTCCAATGATGTCACATGTGTGAATTGGCCTCATCACACTCACTAAACCTGAAGAAGTAACTACACAATCCTCAAGGAAAGAATTTCTTCTGCATGCAAGGAATATTCACAATGGAATATTCTAGCAGCTAATAACACATTGCCCCTCCATCTGATCTCAACTGGGTCTCTGTCTGAACTGACATGCATGAGTTATTTATGAGAGAATAATCAGTTATCTGAAGTGTAGTAGTTACATGCATGCAAGCATTAACTAATTGAACTTACATTAATTCAACAAACTATTTGAATTAATCTAACTAGACTTGACTCAGTTAACTAAGTCAACTAGTTACAACTCATCCTTATCTCTTTAACTGATGGATAAATTCCTTAATTAATGGAGAAACCATTGCATCTCCCCACATAGACTTAAAGATTGATTTTCCTTAACTAATTAACTCAAGATGAATTAATTAATTATTTTACAAACTGTTTCTAAGATCAAATTCGAATTTTACTTCACTATTTTAGTTTAGGGACTGACTAAAATAGGTAGATATCCTGAAATGCTATTTATAGAATGCTATTTTTAGCACTTCCATTTTTCCATCCATTGTTGCTAAGATCAACACTGGCTGAAATGCTATTTATAGCAATGTTATTTTTAGCAATTCGTGTTGCTATTTTTAACATAAGATCCCAATCATTCCTGTTTATAGTGCATAACTTGGTCAACATTGAATGATTCCATTGTTCCATTTGCCTGAGGATGATATGGAGTGCTCTTTTGGTTGTAAACTTGAAATTCCTCAATCAATGCTTCAATGGTCTTATTTAAGAGATGTGATCCTTGATCACTCATCAATATCTTTGGACACCCAAATCTTGACAATATATATTCAAATATGAACTTTGGATTCAATCTATAAGGAATTTTCTTAATTGGCTTCGCATCAAGCTTTAGAGGAATATTCATAACTCCTAAATCTCCTATTATGCCCTTCATATCTAAGAACTTAGTGGGAAATAACTCTTTATATTCATGCAGAAGTCCGTCGCTTTGCTAACTGTTTCTTCATCTCAATAATCTCCTATAGTTGCAAACTTCAGTTCCTCTTCTGATCTTATATTCACCTTCTTTGTCTTCAATGGCTTTGTTATATCAGGTATTTCTGACTTAGGTCCATTCACTTCGTGGTAGCCTTCAGATTCTGCTATTTCAATATTGCAAGGGTCTTCATCGTCTTCTGCATTGATGCTGTAGCATTCTAGTAGGTTCTATAGTTGTGCAGCCCAATCAAGCTGCCAAGTGAGTGGAATTTCATTCTCAAAAATATTGTTTTTAACTATCTGAAGGGTTGAATCTATTCATGGACAATCATCTTCAAAGCTAAATGTCAATATAAACTGATCAACCATCTCTGCCTAGTTCACAGTACCATATCAAAGTTCTATTTCCAAGTACCCGTTTTGAGGAATTTCCTCTAATGTATGGATGAAACCATGCACCCATTCTTCTCATGGAATTTTCTTCCATTCTATCATAGAAAGCTGGATATGCTCTCTAGGATCAGTTTTACCATCATACTTATCTGCCAACTTTGTTTCTACCTGAACAAACCTTATCCATACCAACCTTTGGCATTCTTGCCAAGTTCCTATATTCTTCTTATGTATACCCCACCATCTAGCAGGAGTAGCTCTTGGGGCTATATCCAGGGCTAACAATCTTTGACATTCTAGTACCTGTTCTTCATATTCTTCAAGAAAAGTATTTATATCACCCAAACCATCATAAATAGGTAAGTCACATACCTTAACTATCATACAATGAACTACTTTAGTAACTCTTGCACATTGTCTTATTGACACTTCATATAACCTGTTTTGCCAATTTTCCAATTCTTCTTATGAATTTGAAGCACACAAACTGTCATGCTCCCAAGAAAACTTTCCTTCAGTAGGGTTAACACAATCTTGGTTTTTTTTTTTTTGTCATCTGATAGATGTAATCTATATCAATTGCATTGTTTTCCTCTTTAACTGGTTCAATATACCTTACTCTTTCTGATAGATCCAAGGGAACGATCACTCTCATATTGTTGCTTTCAAATATCATTTGTCTCTTCTTTAAGTTGATTATAGCCATGTTGGAAAATCCCAATATAGTCCAAGTAATGCAAGGTAGGGGTTACAATCATCCACAATTTCTATCACTTCAAAATCAATAGTAGTGTGCACCCCTTCAATGTCGATTGTAATGCCTGATAATCTTCCTAAATGAACAATATTTTGTTGATTCGAACATTCTTAGTTGAATAGGTGACCATTGCAACTTCGATTTACCCATTAACTCCCATGTTTTCTTTGTCAGGACATTAGCTTAAGATCGTAGATCTAAAATAACTTGGTCCATGTCATATTCTCCTATTTGTGCACTAAGCCTCATTTCCTTTCTGTTTCTCTTATGTCTATGTAAATTGTTAACTTTGCGCATCTCACTCCGTGATACTTATTTAGATGCACAAGAGTTTATCAATTCCTGAAGTCCTTCTACAACTCTTTGATCTCGCAAAAATTTCATACAAGTTTGAAGAAAAGAATTTAAAGTATCTACCTTATATGTTGCATAATGTTCTTGTATTGTCAAAGCTTGGCTTTGTGTTGAAGATACTACACCACAACTATTCTTCTGATTCTATTGTGCACTAGATGCCGAAGCTCCTACATCCATAAAGTTTCGCTTCGCTTCCATAAAGACTTATTTTTCCTTTTGAACATCAAACACACGGGCTTTTTCAATAGTCTTTATAACCCATGTAGCTTTAACTTCCTTATTTCCATCTTCTTTATCATTTCCAGTTGCATCTCTACTCCTTGTTACAATATTAACACGAGGTTCATCAGTGCTTGGTTCCACAGTCATCATATAAATGTTTAGTGTCGGTTGTTGATTTTTCTTTTCTTGCATTTTTTTCATAAGTACTAGACACTCCTCAGTTACATGATCAAATTATTTGTAATACTTACATGTCATAGTAGGATTATTGTATTCTCTTGCAAAGTGACTTGCTTGAACGCAATTGTCACAAATAATCTGTCCACGACCTCGACCAGCTCCCCCACCTCGACCAATACCTCGACCTCAACATTGATAATCACCTCGACCACTATACTATCCATGTTCTTCAGTTTAGATTCTATAGGCATCAACACTTCTCTCCATCATTAATTCATAAGCTCGACTATTGTTCTCATCATGCCCTACTGATTTGCATAATTTATAATATAAGTTTCATGGAGTTTGTACACACTTCTCCAATAGGTAGCAATCTTTTGCATGATGTTCGCCTCTAGTTTTACATATCTCACACCATAAGCTGGATCCGATATTTAAAGGATTAGGTGCTCCACTAGCCATGTAATTTCTGAAGAGAGGACATTGTTCCTTAGAGTGTCCTTCTGATTTTCACTTTGTACACCACACTTATTCAAAAACTTCCTTGCTGACTCTGGATTTACTGCATACCTGCATTGGTATCCCTTATAAAAAAAGCTTCTAATTTCATTGCAAGTTATAAAGCTTCAGCTTGAGTTTCGATCTTTTGTTGTGACAAAGGAAATCTTAAATGTGGAAGCAACGCAGCTATAAACCATTACTTATTTTTTTGCATAGCTATTTCGAAGCTCACCTGATCCAGTAATATCTTGAATCTTTGGTCAAGTTCCCACAAAAACTCAGTAGGATTTTGTTTGATTTATTTTAGCTCTGTGATGCACTGCGACTCAAACTTCGACCTCTTAAATTCTTTTACCAACACTATTTTGATGTTTGCAAATGATATGATCTAATTGCTCAAATACTTCATGTACCATTTCAGCGCTCTATCTTGGAATGTTGTGACACGTTGTGCTTTCTTTAGAGTTTCGTCATGGACCTGCTTCGCATAAAATTTTAGGTCCCTATAATAATATTGATTACCCCATTACTATTGTAGTTTTATCCCTTATTAATATTGTTGTGCCCATATTGTCCCCATATTGTTATTACTGTGCCCCATAGAATCCCTCTATTGTTATTTTTTTGTGGCTTTATATTATT
>APFE031253116.1:0-80299 GCA_000404065.3 Pinus taeda | reverse complement strand
ACCACAGGGTTAAGAAGGAATTTTTTTGGGATGGCCTTAAATCAGATATTCAAAAGTTTGTGGTAGAATGTTTGGTTTGTCAACAAAATAAAGTGGAAACAATTAAGACCCCAGGTCTATTACAACCTTTATTCATTCCAAGCCAATGTTGGGAGGAGGATTCAATGAATTTTATCACAGGTTTACCCAAGTCTGAGGGAAAGAGTGTCATCAAGGTGGTAGTTGACAGACTTACCAAGTATACACACTTTTGTGCATTATCACAACCATTTAAAGCTAGTACAATTTCTATGGCATTTATGGAAACAATTCAAAAGATACATGGAAATCCAAAGATTATTGTAAGTGACAGAGATCCCATTTTCACTGGAAATTTTTGGACAGAATTATTTTCTTGTCTTGGTACTCAGTTAGATCATAGTTCATCTTATCATCCTCAATCTGATGGGAAAACTAAGGTAGTAAACAAATGTTTGGAAGGATATCTTTGTTGCTTTGTATCTGACAAAACAAACACAATGGCTCAAATGGTTGCCTCTGGCTGAATGGTGGTATAACACTTCCTTCCATACAACAACACAAATGACCCCATTTATGGCACTTTATGGATATTAGCCACCATCCATCACATCACATTTAAGAGAAAATTCTAAGATTCAAGAAGTGGAACATCACATCGAACATTAAAAACAAGTCATCCAACTCTTAAAGGATAACCTCATGTTGGCACAAAATAGAATGAAACAACAGGCAGATCAACATCACAACGAAAGAAGTTTTGATGTAGGTGATTTGGTATTCCTACAACTACAACCATATAAATAAATGTCCCTCAAACAAGCTAAGAAGGATAATAAATTATCACTAAAGTATTATGGTCCATACAAGGTGTTGTAAAAGATTGGTACAATGGCATACAAATTGGAGCTCCCTGTAGCTTCTCGAGTGCACCCAGTTTTCCATGTTTCATGTTTAAAGAAGGTTATATGCGACAAGCTCCTAGTTCAAACAATATTTCTAGAACTTGATGAGGAATGAAAAATTATATTGGAAGCGAAAGCAGTCACAGAAACAAGAACTCGACAGCTACAAAATCGATCTATTTCGGAGTATCTCATCAAGTGGAAGAACTTATCCGGTGAAGATTCCACATGGGAGGATGAGAATTTTATACAGAAGCATCCATAACTACTCAAGCGTTGAGGACAACACCTTTTTGAAGGAGAGGGGCATGTTAGGTCCCTATAATACTAGTGATTACCCATTACTCTTCTAGTTGTATCCCTTATTAATATTGTTGTGCCCCTATTGTCCCCATATTGTTAATTACTGTGCCCCATAGAATCCCTCTATTGTTATTTTTGTGGCTTTATATTATTATTGTTAGATTGGCTGGGTTATATTGTGACTCCTTAGACTCCTATATATAGAAAGGAGGTTTTTTCATTTGAATCATCCAAGAATTGTTCATTTTTGTAATGTAAAGGAGGTTGCCCCCTCGAAGAGGCTGAATTCTAAGGCGTTCAACTATCTTTTCTATGTTTTTGTGAGTTGGTTTCATAACATAAAAACCGGAACTATTATAGATCCTTTGTTCCAGGCCCTTTAAAGATAGGTAGCTTAATATCATCAACCATAGTTCTTCTCGGAGGGGTAGGGGTATGGGGTAGGGCGGGTAGGGTGACGGGGAAAACCAAAAGCACCCTGATTACTACTTGATTCTAGCTTCGATGAACTTTAAGGTTGGAAGGGTGAATACTGTGGAGTTCCTTCAAGGTTCTCAAGGTGGTTTTCTTTGCTTTTAGACTTACTCAATAGGGGGCTATAGTCAATTTATTAAAAGTATTTGGATATTGGCCACAAGGTCTATTCCTAGTGTATATTCTATATCTTTTTCTACTTTGTGTTGTTCCAATGTATTCTTTGGATCTTCTCCCAAACATAAGTAAATGGAAATCTGACTGCATTCATAAAAGTCCCTTTTAACACAAAATCTTATTAATCCAAAGATTTATGGATTTCAAGAACTTACCTCACAATCCTTTGAAAATTTTATGTTTTGCTTCACTATAGGACACAACCGAGTCTACCATGAACTCGATAATGAATCCTCCCAAGATGTTACCAATCTAGAAGTCAACAACTCTTTGAGATCCTATTCTTAGTGTTCTTAAGTTGAAGTATTAGTTCAGGAGTCCGCTCATTAGGTTCATCTCCTTTAAAACAATATTTTCTCTTATTCAACCTTGATATCTACTCTTACAGATCCACATGGAATGATCCAAAGAAGATTTTGTATTGATCTTTGAAAATATACTTCTCCAACCACCTCCTAGTTGACAGATCAGGGCTTCTATTTTCTTGTTCTACAAATTCTCGTTCCTTCTGTTCTACCCAATCTTGAATTTCTTTCTTTGACACATGCCACATAAACATCCCTCAAATAGATCTCGTCTTGGTAATGGAACCATTTGTTGCCTTAGGTTGGGCTGACATAGGTTCAGACTTCATTGTACAGGAAAAAAACCCTCAATCACAGGCCCTTTTGGCAATAACCTACAAGCAAGTCACAATCTCACCCGAAGTGACTATGGGAGGTTGCAGAACCAGGTTTCTGTAGCCTAAGGGATGTTGTGATGTGGCACTTTTGTATTTTATTTATGCTTTAATACTTATAAACTTCTTAACATATATCAATTACTTCACCGAATTAAATTCATCACTTAAACATAACATAAAAATCCATAAACTTCACAGTAGTTAAATAAAGTGCAGATAATAAGCAAATCAACACATGTGACACAAATTTTATTGTGATTCATCCCAATGTGGGACTACGTCCACAAGAATTGTTGCTTATAATATAGAATTTGTACAACATATAGTTCTTTCCTATGCACACAGCTGCAGGTTGCATGTGCACTAAGTTGTAGACAGTCTGTGCACTCAGCTATAGACCCAGGCCTCCACGCACTCAACTATGGAGTCTTGCCCTTTCTCCAAAATACAGATCACAAAAATATCACCATAAACACAGATCTAGGTCAATTTGATTAATTTGATTCCTTCCTTCTTTATTATTCATCCCTATATATACTATTACATGAGGGATTGCATTGCTACATTACCATGGACCCGATACCATGGTTTCCAAAATACAAGAGACTATGGTCCAAAACCATCAAATTTTACAATATTTTATGCTTTTTACAGAAAGGGAGGGGCTTCACTGTGAAGCTCCTATGCTGCTAGTGACTTTCTTGCATTTTCTTCATTGTGCTCCTCTGCTCTACTAAACGGTCCAATTTGTACTCTGTGACATCTTTTCTACTGCGCACTCCACAAAACTCAGATTTCTTGCCCAAAATCTGGCTAAGTTGTTCTGCGCCCAACAAGACAAAATATGAAGAGTATATCTTTGTCTCAACTCTCACATGCACTATCACTCAAGAAATTGATATTTGGCTAGTAGATGTGGCACTTCTAAGCACATGACAAGTTTCTGAAATTCTCTTACAAATTTGACAAAAATTAATTCATCTTTCTAGGTGGAACTTGGAGATTATTCAAAGCATGTAGTAAACGGATTAGAAAAACATCTTATGAACTAGATTAAAGTAACTCCATTTCAATAAAAGATGTATTTCTTGTACAAGATTTAAATAATAATTTTCTCTCTATCTTTGAATTAGAAGATCGAGACTTTAGAGTAGATTTTTTTGATGGCCAAGTCCTTCTATGGCCTAAGGGTTTAGGTATATACTCATATGATGTGATTGGTATCCAAGAGGGAGGATTGTATAAATTAAAGGGACAACTGACACAATCTCTTGTACACAATATTATTAACTCCAATGAATTATGGCACCATAAACTCTCTTATCTCAATTATAGAGCCTTGCCAACTTTAAGAAAAATGGTCACAAGTCTACTAGATATTCAGGTGGAACATGATGGAGTATGCAAAGGTTGTGCACAGGGAAAGAATGCTAAGGGAATTTTGTCAAGAAGTGACAATATTTCCAAGCAGTTATTGGACATTATACATTTAGATGTATGTCGACAAATGATTGTACCATATTCTTATATTATGTCACTTTTATTGATGATTTCTCACAAAAAACATGGATCTATTTCTTGAAATCAAAAGACAAAATTTTGAATAAGTTTCAATAATTCAAGGCTTTAGTGGAAAATATTTCTAGAAGAAACATTAAAGTTTTGAGGTCAGATAATGGAAGGGAATACACCTTAAATGATTTAAAATACTTTTGTTGAGAATCAAGGATTAAGAGGGAGCTTACAACTCCCCACAACCCTAAAAAAAATGGCCTTGCAGAGAGAAAGAACAAATCAATTGTAGAAGAAACTAAAGAAATGACCCTTGACCACAATTTACCCATGTATCTATGGGAAAAAGAATCCAAAACAATTGTATATGTTCATAACAAAAGTCCTCAAAGACATTAGGGAACAATACACCAGAAGAAGTATTCAATAGGTCGAAACTAGAAGTCATCCACTTGAGGATATTTGGTTTTCTAGTGTACATACATGTTCCCAAGGAAAAGAGAATGAAGCTAGAGCCTTTAGGAAAGAAGGGCACCTTCGTTGGGTATAATGAGACTTCAAAGGATTATATAATATACATCTTCAAACAAAGAAAGATTGATATTAGCAAAGATAACACCTTTGATGAAGAAGCAACTTTAAGGAAATCTAGAGAGTCTCACATGCATGAGGACAAAGAGGAGAAATATGTTCCCAAGGATACAATGACGATTGAATCTAAATTATGTAAAATAACATATCCTAGAAGAACAAGATGAGATAGTAGAGGAAAAGGATCGATAGATCCACCCAAAGAAATTATAGTCATCAAGAAGAAACTAGTATGGCACTTGAACACATTGTAGAAAGCATAAAAATACAGGATCCTTTAAGATAGAGCAAGATACCACAAAATCTTTCCATCTATGTGGTGCTAATGACTAAGATCATTGATTTAGAACCTTCCACTTATGAGGAAGTTTCAAAAAAACAAGTGTGGAAGGATGCTATGATGGAAGAGTACCAATCCATCATGAAAAATGATGTGTGGGATATGGTTCTGAGTCTAAAAGGGAAGTCATTGGTGACTTCAAAATGGATCTACAAAATCAAGCATGCTACAGATAGAAACATAGAAAAGTACAAGGCTAGTTTTGTGGCTAGAGGATTCTCCCAGAAAGAGGGAAAATATTATAATGACAAATTTTCCCCAACATCCATGTACACTTCCATTAGATCTATCATCTCTATTGATTCTATTATGGGTTGGAAATTACACCAAATGGATGTAAATATTGCCTTCCTGAATGGTGTAATTGAAGAAGAAGTGTACATAGAGAAACAACAAGGTTTTGTGATACATGGGAAGGAGTGTCATGTTTATAAATTGAAGAAAGCTTTATATAGGTTTAAGCAGACACACAAGGCATGACATGCCATAATAGATAGTTATTTGATGAGCTTTGGGTTTACCAAGAGCATTGCAGATCCCAACCTTTACTACAAGGTTGAATATGGTTTCCCCTTGATATTTGTACTATATGTAGATGACTTGTTTCTTACATGGGATGAGAAGCTCATAGATGGGTGTAAGAGGGAGCTCACTTTAGAGTTTGAAAGGAAGGATTTGGGTTTAGGAACTATTTCTTGGGCTTAGAAGTGTGGAAAATACTGGATGAGATATTCCTTAGCCAAGGGAAGTATATAATTGATATCCTACAGAGATTCAGGATGATGGAGTGCAAATCCATGTCCACACCTATGGTTACGAATCAAAATTTATTAAGTGATTCTTCTTCATATTTGGTTGATCCCATAATGATGTATTAAATTTGATCGGATCATTGATGTACCTCGTTAATACTAGGCCAAATATACACTTTGCAGTGAAAACATTGAGTTAGCACATGGTTGAGCCTATACATGTGCATTTGGTAGAAAAAAAACATGTATGAAGGTACTTACATGGTATGGTTGGATATGGACTCAAATATGTCTGAGACCATGAAGTAAAGTTGCAAGGTTATACAAACTATGAATGGGCAGGGAATGCAGTAGACAGGAAAAGCACACCAGGATGTTGCTTTAGTTGGGGATCATGTATGATCTCATGGTTTAGCAGAAAAAATTTCTTAGTGGCACTTAGTATAGTAGAGGTATAATATATAGCATCCAATGTTGTAAGTTGCGAAGTAGCGTGTCTTTGAAAATTGCTTGTATAATTATTTGATCTAGAGTTAGAGCCAATTTTAATATACCATGATATTTAAAGTTGTGTGAAGCTTTCAAAGAGTATAGTCTTTCATGACAATTCAAAGCATATAGAGATAAAATATCATTTCATATGAGACATGGTACAAAGATGAGTAGTGGAACTCCATTACATATCCATAGAAAAATTATGCATTCTCACCAAGCCTCTATCTAAAGTGAAGTTTGAATAATTCACAGACAAGAATGGTGTGATGCAGCGTGTCCACCCTTGTTGAGAGGGATTTATGATGTTTCTCCTATAATGGGAAGATACTCTCCCTCTATCCAAGGGTTTCCTAGCTCATTCATGTCGAGTGAGTAAGGGAGTAATGGGTAGATTGATACAAGTCTTTCCTACACCATGTGAAGTGACTAGGTTTTGTTGGGACTACTGGGAGAGGAGAAAAATCATATATACTTGTAGCATAGTCTTCAAACTATGGTGGTATTCCTGCTCATAATATGTGAAGTGGTTGGGTGTGATTGAGACTACTAGAGGAGAATAATTGAAGAATACCTTCCTCACTAAGAGGGAGTGTTGATGTTTTATATAACAATGGAAGGCATTCTCTTATGGAAAGCAATGTATAATATATAAAATATATATATATATAATAATATATATATTATATAATATATAAAGAACAAAAAAGAAAAGAAAAGACATGCCTATTAATAAAAAGACAACCCGAGTATGTATATATATCAGAGCCCTCGATTGTAATTAGACATTAATCAATAAATATATCATATATCTTATACCAATATAATAGTGTTTACTCAATTGTAAAAATGAAATTAATATTGAGATATTTTTTTCAAATGTGTCATTATTGATCATAAGGAAATAACTACCAAGATCTGAAAACAAGAAATAATTAAACAATAAGATAACATAGGTGTCATGTAAGTCAAATCCTGAAGACATCATTGATTTCAATTTGACATGAGTAAATGATTGGTGGTTGGTGTGGACTACTTTAATATACATCTCAATGTATCTTAAAGGTCAAGATATCTAGATGGTTCAAGAAAATGATATCTAGATTTAAATACACTTGAAAGTGAATGACATCTAGTGTCCATGATCAGACAAAGTTAAATGACTCACACTTTCTTCCCTTCTGGATCTAGATATAAGTTTTGAGAAGAAGTATTTGACATCTGACATTCAAAGAATTGTAGAAGGAATTTAATTAAGTTAACTCATGATGCAGATATGAATCTTTCAGATTAGAAAGAAACATTACTAATCCACAACATTTTCCACATAAACATACCTCCTCAAATAATTTCCACATGGAATAATTCACAACAAATCCATAAAAAATACAAATGACAAATTTCCTGGTGTTAAATAGATAGTAATAAATACTTAATTAAGAAAATCCTAATGTGAAAATATGGCATCTAGGCATCCAATGAACTCAAATAACACTAATATAGGTTCCATCAATATTAACATACATGACACTAAAACCTAGATATCCATGACACTAAAACCTAGATATCTAACTAATTGTTGGTACTTGATTTAGATACTTAATCTAGACATTTTCCTTATTGATTTTAGGCACTTTACAGAGCAAATGAGGAATTAAATTAGATTAAAGAACGAAAAAAAATATTTCAAAGGAATATCATTGAAACATAGCTACAAAAAATTAGTGGCTAATTGGAAGAACCAATTATTTATGCCATTATTGATATAAGATCATCTTTATATATGGAAAATGAAATACTATCCTTCTACTCCTACAATTTTGGAAAATTATGGGAATATATTATACTCGATACTCGTAAAGAATAAGTTCTCAATTCCAAGTACTCGTAACTCTATTGTATTTTCATCATGTTCATTGTATTAGTTAAATTTAAAATCCATGTTAATTGGTTAAGAAAATAAGTTGAAAGGTTACAACTTTTGTACCAACTTTTGTATCAACTTTTGTGTATCCAATTATCTTGTGTGTCATCCACTTATGTGCCAACTTGACTAGTTTGCTTGTACTTCCCACACTAATAATTCTTTAGCTTCCTATTTATTTTACATAACATTTAATTCACCTTTTTGATTTTCATATGAATATTCAGTGATATGACGTGGGATAACATAGAAATTATTTTAATTGGAAAACCTTTTGGGTATAAAAACTTGTATAAATACCCTCTCATTGTAATGACTTTGAAAACTACTTAATTTGTTTTGGCAAGTGAAACTCAAATAAATTAATAAGAGTAGTTTTCCTAGAAATTAAACTTTAAAAGACAATAATAATCAAATACAATGATTCATCATTGTAAAAGATAATTGTGGGTGAAGTTCAGGCTACTAAAAAGTTTTTGAGACATAAGTCCTTACTAGCATTTGCACCAGATGTTGCAAGGGAAACGTCGTAAGGGATAAATTGAAGAACGAAAATACAACAAAAAAATACTTTCATAAAAAATAAAAATACTTATAATGAATTTTTTATTAGATATTCCTATGAATTGCACTATATATTAGCCCCACTAATTGTTTCCCTTTCACCACTATGGTCACGTTATTGCTTGATGGCATCAATTGTATTCAAAAGGGCTGCTTAATAGCCCTCTTCCGATACAAAAAATTGATTCCCATACCTGGACTGCAGCTCACAGAAGAATTGACGAAGAATGGCTTAAAAACACTCTCCTCATTTGACCAAAAACATTTAGGGCCTCATGGCATTACCCATTATGTACATATCATCAAATTACAGAATTCCATGTAACTTCATCTAGCTTAGGCATTGCATTAAATAGTTTCAGTGCTTGGTCCTCTCATCTCTGTAATAATAACTTCAACCCCTGCCATGATTTCTGTGGCCACGGTAAGCTCTCACTGGTGATCTGGAGTGGCGGTCTCGCTGATATCAAATTTGAGGTGCTCGAGAGGGCCGACCATGCTAATATCTAACTGGGGACCTTGACTTAGAGCGTGATTTTGCACGTGACCTAGGAGATCTGGACAAGTCAATTGGAATTAGATATTTTCACATAAGCCTCCAACATAATAATTTTATTCGTGTTAGAAGAAAGGAGCTCCAACATAGAAGCTTTATTCACATAAAAGACACAACTCCAATATAAATAATGTCATCTACATAAGAAGGAAGTAGATTCAATATAATTAAAAGAAAAAAGACTAAGTGAATGCATGCATTGATTTTCGACTCGCAACCTTTTCATCAATATCATCTCCATCTACTTTAAGGGTTTTACTTATTTTTGCAGCCCTAGCTGATGCCATTTTAGTTGCAGACTTCATTGATGTAGCCCTGCTGGTTGCTTGTTGTGTAGCCATTGACTGTTGCATAAGCAATGCCTGTTTAAACTGTAATTGTTGCATGGTAACTGCTTGCTGCATCATCATTGGCAATGGTGGATGCTGAGAATAATCGTTTTTATCTTGCTCATATTGATAAGATGAGCTCCCATTGTGACTCTTCGAACCTTGTCAAAATAACAGTAATATCAATTAATAATAATTATAGCAGTATGGAAGTACAATGTAAAGGGATGTTGCAATGAATGAAACAATTCAAAATGTTAACATAAACATAGGGAGAGATTCAATGACCAGCTCATAGATATCAAAGAGTACAAAAATGAGGCGATCTAGAAGATAACATGAAGAACATTCACAAACATTGGCATTGCTAAAACAAATAAAGGAAGAAAAGAAAATATCAAAAATAAAAAATGAAATGGAAAAATTATTAAAGCACATCCTATCAATCAAGACCTTACACACTTGTACCTTGATGCAATTTAACTGAAAATTGCCACAACATTTAGTGAGCTAAAACTTTTCCTCTAATTGCATTTGCAGATAAATTTAATAACAAACATTTTTCATTACAAATAAGTTACAAGACTAACTGACAAATGACAACAGTAACAATTTTCAAAAACTGCCTCATCTCAAATTAGGTCCAGTTAAAGAGGACGGTAGATTAATCAAAGACAACTCCACGTTAGTTTTGCCAAGTCTAATTGAATTGCAAAAATATGATGGTTATCAGGCTAACATACAGAAATACATTTGAAGGACAATACACAACTCTCAACTTATTGAAATTTTTAGTGATTATATTCCGTAGTTCTGTTTTCCCTAACAATTAGTGAGAATCCACACTCTGCAACAACTTCATGCAAACCATGTGCCTAAATGCATGAAAAGTTTTCACGTAAGCTACATGCTTTAATTCTCATGAGAAGAGGTTTTGTAACTTTGGCCAATGTGTACAATTATTTATTGGTATATTGTTTGGAGGTAGGTATCAGATGAGGGTAATTAATCACTGGCCTTGAAAGTTAAAAATTTCACAAAACAACTATATATACTGGACCTTTAAATAAATGTATATTTATAACTTCCACTTTCTATTTGCCACTCTATTTTAGTGTCCTAAATGCCAATGAGTCCATATTCTTTGGACTATTTTCACTTTATCAGGAGGGTATTTCTGTAGAAAATTGTTTTTATTCTACAGGAGGGTATTTGTGTAGAAGATTGTTTCTATTCTACAAGAGGTTTCAAAGCTCAAAATTGGCCTTGAAAGTAAAAAATTTCATAATATAATCTTTCTGGAAAAACAACTGACCTTTAAATCAATGTATATTTATAAATTCCACTTCCTATTTGCCACTCTATTTTAGTGTCCTAAATGCCAATGAGTCCATATTCTTTGGACTATTTTCACTTTATCAGGAGGGTATTTGTGTAGAAGATTGTTTTTATTCTACAGGAGGTTTGAAAGCTCAAAGTACATCAAAATGTGGCTCCCTTGCTGAAAATACAATGATGGTTTCTTACAGACAAAAAGAGTGGTCTGCCGTTATAAAAATTGTTCCCACTTATGGCCACTAACATTGCAGAAACAAAACGAGTGTCATTGTCCACTTAAACCAGTTTAAGTTGCAGTTATCTTGAAGGCAATGGGGTATCCTAAGGAGATCCACATAAATGAGAATATGCCACATCTTCGAGTTATCAACAGTTTCAACTCATCAGGAAAGGAAATCATTAGTGTTACAATGAGCCAGGAGACCCTCCACATACCTCACCTCACCCAACTTCCACTACATTCCTGCACTTAAATTGCCAAGAATTTCAAACGAAATATATCATTGATATCATTACAATTAAATGACCAATAAATCTAATCATCAAGCAACAAAAATATAACAGGGCTGCTGGGCACATAGAATTTCAGACTTGGGAACTTTACAGCTAATTACAACATTGTTTTGGTGAGAGAAACACAAATTCAATTACAACAATAGAACCAATTCCATCTCACTACAAAGCATGGTGGATATGTGAAGGAGACCCATTAATCGATGCAGTCCTGCATGATCACTCTGTGTTATATCTCCATTTCCTTCTATGCAAATAGTGGATTAATAGTCCCATATAAGAGAGACAAGTTCAGAATTAGTATCATTCCCAAAGTATTCTCAATTGTGCCATCAATACCCAGTTTAATATCTAGTTTTCCATCCTAATGACAATTGGCTGTGTCACACAATCTTCAAAAGAAACAAATGGACAGGAAACTTCATTACAGGCCTGGATATGAAAAAATATAAATCTGAGATGAATTGGCAACTTACCCTTAGAAATCCTTCAGTACATCTCTGTGTCAATGTATTAGGCAATAAGTACAGATTTTTCTTCAGAAGGCAATTAGAACTGAAGCTTGCATTTTTCTCACAGAGAATTTGATTGAAAGTTCACCAATTTTGACAAAATAGAAGAATATATGTGCTGTTATCCACTTCAATCTTGTTTTACTCAAGATATACATTATTTGGTGAACACCAATAAATTCTTGTTGAATACTTGTGCTGCAGAAATATACCATTGCAAATGCATACACAATGTACGTTAGAACTGTAACCATAACTCTCAAGTTTCAAACTTATTTCATGGTATCAAAAAGCCCCCCACAATCATATTTCGCATGGCTCAGAGCATCACCAAGCACCTTTGTCATGATTTTCTCTCTAAGAAATTTAGCAAATTTTCCTGATCCTGGTTGCGATAATCCTGTTATGTAAGATTTAGTCATCAACATAAACACTCTCTATCTTCTCTCCTCTACATATTTCTTCAATGCTTGCTCAATCCTCTTTCTTTCTTCGTTTGCGGAAGTAATCAATTTTCCATTCAGCCCTTCTGCTAAGCATTTGACAAGAACAATTGCATCCTCCAGTGTTGAACATCCACCTTGTCCAATATAAGGAGTCATTGCATGCATTGCATCTCCAGCGATGGTGACTGTTCCATTTGACAATGTCCCAAATAACACTTCCCATGGACACCGGCCTCTGAGAGGAGTCAAACTAGGTGTGTCTGGCAGTGTTCTCTTCACAATATCATGATACTCCTCTGGAAAATCTCTAAGCAAATCCAATTCTTCTTGCATGATAAGCTTGGGTTCTTGTGCAATTTCTGAGTCTGTTGAGCAACATATTGTTAGTGAATGAAAATTTTGATTCAAATTTGGATGTTACTGGAGGGCTAGATGTAATAGCATATTAGAATACCCTGGAGACGTGATTTTCTATTTAAAAACTAGAAAACATCTGCGTCATTGATTGGAATGTACCTATCTCTCATACCTTGTTGTAGATTGATATATACTTTTGGAATGAAGTCATGCCCTTTAGGGTAGGTAGACAATCCGCGACTTGTAGACCTTCCCAGGAATTTGGCGGGCTGCTAGCCCAACCACTTAGAAACAATTGAGTTCACCCCATCACATCCTATCAAAACCTGTTGGTAGTTAAATTAAAGAATAAGAAAAATAAAATTGTACTGAACACGTCACCATCAAATATATTTGGAAGAAGATTGAAAACAATAAAAAAAGGGAAGGTTTCTTCATACTTTCTAAGGTCAAAGAACAAAGTTACAATACCATAACAAATCCTTTTACTAGAGAATGGCTTAATCCTTTTACAGAGCGGCTGATTTCTAAAATTTGGTTTCCTGAAGCTGTTTTCATAGGAATGGGAATGCGTAACTGAACAGTGTTACTGCATTCGCCCTCACTCTAAAGGGTTCCGTCATACATGGATAGAAAGATTGTGAGTGCAGTCTTCCTTACCCAAAAGGTTTCAGTCATACAACGATAGATCGATCATGGGTTTTGTTAATCAATCCATTATGAATTCATTGCCTGCATTTGACGTGGTGGACCTCTCAGGCAGGAGAGACACCAGGTTCTTGTCTGTTGGGACAAAATCCAAATTCCCGTCTATTCCTGTTCCCTTGATGCCCTCTGGATTTAACCTCCTTGGACCCCGACCTATTTGCTCAATTCAAGTCTCCAGGGTTAGTTTACAGGAGGATTTTAAGGCACCTCATCATACCCACACCCAACCAAATGATGATTATGTCGCCGCTGCTAATAACAATACGAGTAGAAACAGAATAACAACAACAAGAAGGAAATACAGAGGAAGCTCTATCCCGTCGATTTTGCAGGCTCTACAAAACAATGACTGGGATAACATAGAGGAAGCCTTAAAGCCCTGGAAGCATAAGATAAGCCCCCAAGAGCAGACAATAATCCTCATAGAGCAACCACTTGGGAAAAAGCCTTGCCCTTTTCAAGTGGTTTCACATGCAAGAAGACTACAAACCAAATGTCATTCTCAGAATTCTTGGTAGGGCTAAAAAATGGGTTGAACTTGAGGATTGTTGGACCCAAATGACCAAACAGAAGGACGAGCTGCTGCCCAAAAATAACACGTATGGCACCCTAATAGATGTTTATTGTAGGGCTGGCCTCAAGTCAGAGGCCCTGCAATGGCTCCAGCACATGGAACAGCAAGGGCTCCAACCAGATGAGGTGACCATGAATATTGTTGTTCATATGTATAAGAAAGCTAGAGAGTTTGACCAGGCGGAAGAGTTTTACAGGAAGTGGTCCCAAACTCATAGGCCACAGCGGGCTTTCACCTATAATACCTTGATTGATATGTATGGCAAGGCAGGCTGCATCGACGAATGCTCAAATACCTTCTCGGAGATGCTCAAATCAGGTATTTGTCCTGACATTGTTACTTTTAATACTATGATTCATATTTGTGGTTCATATGGTCATCTAGAAGAAGCAAAGGTTCTCATGAATAAAATGGAGGAAAGAGGGTGCCCGCCAAACGTTATGACTTACAATAATCTTATAGCAATAAATGCCGAAAATAATAATATAGACATGACATTAACTTATTTCACCAGAATGAAACAAACTGGAGTTGTGCCGAGTTGTGTAACATTTGGTGCTGTAATCGCTGTGAATAGTAGCCTGGGTAGAGCCATGGAGGCAGAAGACATTTACCAATAAATTAACAACTTTGCAACCACTTTCTGTTATCAATCATAATTTGTAACGATTAAGATTATTACAAGCGGGCAATTCTCACTGTTTTCCAGGGACTATGTATGGAATTTATTAGTTCATTTCATCCTCCAGGAAGATCATCTGTGAACTGAAACCTCCCTGGCGATGGCCATGCATGAATTAGGGTTGATTCGATTCAATTGTATTGAATACAGGGAAGTGTCAGAGGATCTTACCCTTCTAATCGAAAATGGGTTGCACGAAGGTCATCTGCGACTCCAAGAGCGTGGAGTGCCTTCCAGGCATTAGTCCAGAGGTTGAGCCAACCAGTTCCTCTTCCTTCGGATGAAATCTGAAGCCTAGATCCATTAAAAACTCTTTCTGCAAAACCCTCGCTGGGATAAAAGCTCATTAACCTCCAAGCGCCTGGAGTGGGATGCCCAGAGACGGACGCGCCCTGCTCAGCCAGATTTGAAGCAGCAAAAAAAACTGTGGGGAAAGAATATAAAAAATTAACCTAAACTACATCCAACGGTTTGGAACATTTTAATCGTCTAACATTTGATCCAATGGCTCAAACAAGTACACGTGAAAATTGGGGGAGTTGATTTCAGAGGGGAACACCTTACAGCGTAAATATTTATGACCAAAGTACATTTGTTAGTTGCTTCACTATAATTAATTTCTACTACGACAACCTGAAATAAAGAACTACAGAAAGAATTTGAAAACCTTGTTAATAACAACAAAACTAAAATAAATTGCAATTAAATCCCACACAATTAAAATAAAAAGGTAAAATATATACAATATTTATAATAGTGAATTAAAATTTAAATGAAATTATGTAAAACAATTCTTCAAGAAATGACCATTAATCACAAGGATGCCTTCTAACACCCCCTCCAATGATTGTAAAATGTAATTTGAAGGGTTAATCTTTTCAGAAATTTGAAATAGGCTTAGCTGGAGGTTTTGAAATTTGGTGTGTTTTCAATTTACCTCACAAGCTTTGTCCCATTTCAAAAATAAATCACCAACTAGAAAATCCATATCTTCAATTAAAGTTTTGTCATACTAACATTTAATAATTTGTCAATGCATGTGAATTTGCTTTTAGTTCTTTCCTACTATTCTTCTAATTTTATTATCATTTTAATTTTTTTTCTTTCATTACTAGGCAATTATCCTCTCTAATAGATTGCCTAACTGCAAAGAGGGTAAGAAAACATTAGGCAATAAGATAAGTTCCTTTTCATAGACAAGGAAGAAACAAAAATTTCTTAATGATTCTTTGGGAGTGACTCTTTATACCCATAATGTCATGGGAGGAGCCTTATGCAAAATTTGTTGATATTCATCAATAATCTATACAATAATCTCAATTAAATTTTTGTACGTAGATTTTTCTAACTCATTACCTTATGCATAAAAGTTTGCAAATCATTCACTTTTAATTCGTTTGTCAATAGAAAATTTAGTCAACTTCAATGATGAAAAGTAAGAAGAATCATCAAGGAATAACGAGCTGAGAGTTCCAAACAATGTAATAATGTTTTCTTCCATGAAGAGAATAACCTGATCTTCATTGATAGTTTTAAGAGGAATAACTTGTGTCCACCTTGTGAAGGAATATATTGTAGTGAGTATATGCTTATGGAGTTGAGACGAGTTTGGAGTAATTTCTCCAACAATTTCTAGTCCCCACTATTCAAATGAACTATCTATTATGACATGTTGTAATGGAAACACATGTTTTTTCTCTTCTAGAAAATGTCTAACAAATTTTACAGTTTCTTGAATAAGAGTGAGCATCTTCAGAAAATATTGACCGATAATAGCCAACAAGCATAATCTTATGGGCAGTGATATCACTACCAAAGTGTCCTCCTCTTGGACCATCATGTAGTTTAGCCAATACATTTTTAGCATTTTCCTTCTCTAGGCATTTTTTTTTATAAATAGAATGGTTAAGGATTTACTATCAACAAAGTTTGATTAGGGACTAGAACCCTTACATAACTTTACCCCTAGGAAAAATTTGTGCCAACTAAAGAGTATTCAAGAAATTTGCAGGCTCTAGGATTGGAGTTCCAACTTAACCTAAAGACATTGACACTATAAATCCTACAAAAAATTCACAGAATATGGAAAAAATTACATTGTATCATATCAAACTGTGTTCAAAACTTGACACAACTAGATATAGCATTGGAACAAACATCTATTGGCCCCATTATAATTGTCTCCTTTGAGTCGGTGAGCTCTATTCCCTCCAGCTGCAGCGTTGGTGCCATCTACCCTAGAATTCTTCAACGAAATGTCAAACCCATTGATCTTAATAGTCACTAATTTCTCTCCAACAACACATATTTCCTCCTTGAGGTCGTCAACTAAATTTTCCATACAATCTTACTAATGGAGAAGCTTTTCTTCTAAAAACAACTGAAATGACATAATCTGCCTCATTTTCCCAAATTGTTTCTTCATCTGTTTGTGAGCCCTCAAATTATGCTACTCCTTTTAATTTCCATACCATACTCTTGAAACATTGTCATCTAATGTGCTCTCCTAACACTTTTTGAACCAACCAATGATATACAAAAGGATGTAAAGTAATTACCTTTGAGTAACATTTGAGTATATACGATCTGAAATGTTTAACTATATTGAAGGAAACACATGCATGTTTGTCCATTTAAAGATAATTAAGTTCAACTCCCTGGAATCCTAAACTCTTGAATTGAATCTCAACTCCTTGCAATCATGGACTCATGAATGGAATCCATATGAATTCTTTTGGGTTAGCACTACAAAAAATGATGAATAAGAAAAAAAAAATATAAGATAAATGCTTTATCAAAACTAGGACTCATTCATTCATGATATCGTGTTATAACTTGTTTAATAGAACTAAATTATTCTTAATTGTTCCATTTAAATACACCATTCTTTTTTATCATGTTCTGTAATGATTTTACTATTTCTACATAGCTGGGAATAAATCTTTTCACAAAATTCATATTCGCTAAAAATAATTGCATTGATCTTTTATTATGTGGGAATGAAATTTGTAAAATAGTTTTTATTCTTTTAAGTTCTATCATAAAATTGAATTTAGAAACAACGAAGTCCAAAAGTTTATGTTCATTTGTAGAAATTGTGGTCTTTACTGGATTTAATGAAATTTCATAGCATCTACAACAATACAAAATATGCATTAGTTGATATAAATGGACTTTCTTATTTTTAAAAAATATAATAACATCATCTAAAAAGACAACCACTAACTTATTCATCAAACCTATGAATGTGATTCCCATTTCACTTTGAAATGTAGCACTTGAATTGATAAATCCAAATGGCATTTGACAATAGGTGTAGGTGACTCATTTCATTATTACTTGGTCTGCATGTAAGACAAGGAGTTGGTTTGAATCAGAAAACCCATCTAATGACAGTAACATTTATGAGCATGAAACACATTGTAAAATATGTTTCGTAGGTAGAACAAGGTAATTATATTTGTCTAAAGCCTTGTTAATGTTACAAAAAATAATGAAAAAATGAATTTCTTTATTGTTCTTTTTAATAAGAACCATGATTGAAACCCATTAAGAGTCTTGATCAAGAAAAATGATCTTTGCTTCCAACAACTTATTAGTCCTTGTCACAGGCTCGGCTAGGACTATAGTAATAGATATTGTGATGTTAAACATTAGTTGAGCTGCTTGTTACCTTTCCTTATCACTTATAATCAAAGTTTTTAATCACATATGGTTTCACATTTTTATTTGGCCTCTTCCCAAGGCAAACAAAGGAAAGCCATATATTATATGCGTTTTAAAGGTGTTTTATTAGTCATATAAGTTCACAGCATAGACTAATACTAACATTAGTCTCCAGTGTTGAATGTTATACTTGTTTGGGTAATTGGCTATGTCATATAACTTGGCTCTGCCACCTGCACACCATGCATGGCTCTACCTTATAACTTCCACCTACACACCATGAATTGTCACCTATAGTTTTAGTTTCACCTAATGTTCGATGGCCTTCACTTTTCCTATTCTTCAGTCTTCTTCAGGTGTATAGGCTAGTCTTCTACAAGTGGATAGGCTGAAGAAGCCTTGGTGGATAGGTTTCAAGCTTCAGGTGGCTTCTTAAGATGGATAGGCTTCAGGCGGCTTCTTAAGGTGGATAGGCTTTAGGCGGCTTCTTTAGGTGGATAGGCTTCAGGAAATTGAATCAGAATCTGTCCCAACCCTGCTGCTTTTTTCTTTGATCTTGGTGGTTATGTTTCAACTTGCGAAGCAACTAGCTCTCCAACGGAGGATGCAGATGGGTAAACTTAACATGGAACTAGGTCTGCAATTGGATATGGAACCAGGAAAAAGGAATCTGGAACTTTGGTCATGGGAAGATGGACCTTGAATTGGCTCTGCTACTGTAGCTTTAACTTGATCAAATTTCTATGCTTGGACATGTAGATTCCTCACTTGATATGTTTCAAAGATCACGAAAAATCATATGTGCATCATGCTCCCATAGTAACCCTTTCTTTATGGCAAACTCCGCAGTTATGTGGAACCGAGACACAGAAAGAAATCCAGCTAAGGTGCTAACGAAGAAAATACATTGTTCGAACCGCCATTCTCCATTAGCGATGGTCTAAAACATTCTGGGGCTGGATAGTCTAAACATTGTCTTCCTCATGGACATCTTCTGCCATGATAGGCACTTGAAGTGCCCCAACTTCTTGTACACTGCCTTTTCTCCTGTTTTTCTCCTGCATGCTACACAAGGTACGGATTAGAACTGTTTGAGGGGAATAAATGGATTTGAGGCCAGATATAGAGAACCTTACCTCAAGTTTTGCTGGGCATATGCTCTCCCTTTACTGTTGTGCCCCATTCCTTTTCCCAATAACCATGTACTCACTGTCCCTTTGAGTTCTATGTCTAAAATTTTTAGATACAATTGCTCACTGTCCCTTTGAGTTTTAAGTCTAAAATATTTAGATATAGTTGTAATACCACTAGAAGGAAAATATTTCAATTTCAGGACCTCGAAGAACTTTGACAACTAGCACAAGGTCTACAATAACACTGGCATGTTGATCTAGGAGGATCTCGAGACACCAAGGGGATGGATAAAGGCTCGAAAGTCAAAATGGCAGAAAGGAGAATTTGATGGCATCAGTTGAGAGGGCTTGTCTTCCTGATTGTGGTGGTGTGAACGGTTTGTCAATCTGAGTTCGTGTGCAAAAAATAGAGATCTTCAAAGATTGGTATGGCAAAGGAAAAATGGGCCCACAATGCACCACATGGCATCCCAGTCAGCAGGTGAGACCCACATGGCAGCCATCAAACTCTGACACATGGTAGCCCATCATTAACTTCCTAAACCTACACATTTAGTTAACTACAATTTTTATATAATTATCTAATTAACTATATCAAAAATCAAATCAAGGAAGATATAACCAAAATCCAAACAAAACCTAATATGGTTATATTATATACCATATAAAACAAGAAAGATCAATCCAACGTATTGATAAAGTATGGGAAGCCAACGTATTGGGAGGAATACGTGGCACACATGGAAAAGGTTATAATATGGCACATATGTCATAACAAAACAAACCAAAGCATAAACCAAAAATCCGTGGTTGTGTTAAATGCATATCCCAACGTAAGCACAAGTGTTAAATTAAGTTGTAACAAAGGTGGATATATATATATATATATGTGTGGGGGTTATAATAATAACATAAAGTTTGAAACCCAATGAAGGCTCCCAAACAGTCAACGCATGTAATTGTATGGTGAAGATTGCGGAGATAAGGTGGTTGGGGGAGGCAGCTACGTGGTGGTCCCGCCTCCCCATAAGCTTCAAACGCACAAAGCAAAATGGTTCCATAGTTTGGGGATGGGTGAGTGCTGTCGCATGGAGTACGGGTCCACTCCCCACTAAAACTTGAAAAAAATATATATTGTATTATATATGGAATGCAATTTTTATATGGTTTTGTAAAATGGGTTTGCTTAAAAAAAAACCATAACCACATTATGGATTAATCCGCTTAGGTTTATAGAAAACTCATTTTTTTACCATTTGCAAGAGGGAGATCAGCGGCACGAATTTCGAGACAAGGTGGTGGAACCTTGAGCACTCAAAAAGACTAGTGGAACTTTCCTTGAGCAAAATTTTTGCAGGAGGGTGATTTTGGTCCAGTCTCAGAATTGGGCAAGTTTTATATGGATTTTACACCTCTCAGTGATGGGAATCCATTGGTAGTGTCAGTTTCTGCAACAGAGCTCTCCAATTTTTAGGCATTTTTCAGCATGGAGGTATAATGCTCCATTTTTGTAACTGATGAATGTAACCTCTTTGATGCCATTTTTAATGAATGAAGGCCTCTCCATTGATTGAGCAGGGCTGGGAAATGTAGTCTAGGAGGGACAAACTTCGTTATCAAGTTATTGTCTTCTTGTTTCTTATGCTCTTCTTCTAATTTCTCTCACATGTGCACATTTAAAGTTTCTCTTTGGTTAAGCTACAAACTGTGTATGTAATTCTTTTAATGCATCTATAAACGAAAGATAACCTGGATCAAGTGGTATCAGAGCAGGTGTTTTTAGATGTGAATTGCATGTTTTTATGCTAATGAGAAACAGGCTCCGAAGAGGTGAAGGAGAATTACAATCTTTCGATCCTAAGGCAGGGCATGCACATCGAAGGAGAAACATGGCAGATGAAGAGGCTTGGTATAAGGAGGAGCCCAATTTTCACAAGACTTTCTATTTGATGGCAGATCTTTTTGAGAAGTTGTTCTCAAAGCTATAAACTAGAAAATGCAGAGGGGAAAACTCCAGAAGGACAAGGTTCAGTACATGGAGGTGATGGAGGAGATCCACCTCCTTCTCCTTCTACAAGCAAAAGTTCTTCTTCTTCTCACCATCATAATAATTGAAATTCCAAAGATGCATCTAAGAAACCTTTTTTAAATTAGATGTTAAATTTGATCTTCCCATGTACAATGGTGAAAGCAATGCAGAAAAACTTAATAATTGGATTACGCAGATTGAGATCTACTGCAGGATTCAGTAGATTGTGGAAGATGAAGCAAAGATTCAGTTGGCCTCTTTGCGATTAACCAACACCACTCTCGTTTGGTGGGAGAGCAAAGTACAAAGCAATAAGGATGTGGGTAATCTTTATTCCTCTTGGCCTAATTCCATTTCTGCATTAAAAGCACAATTTTATCCATTGGGTTACATGCAAAAAGCTTTAATGAACTAGCAGTATTTAAGGGGCAAAGGTTAGGATGTTCAGAGTTTTACAGAAGAATTTAGAAAGAAAGCACTAAATTTGAGTATTTCACTTGATACACCTAAAACTGTAACTAAATACATTGGATCATTACACAATTATATTAGACATTCATTGTTATTGTTTGAACCAACCACCATTGATGCAGCTAGTGTAAAGGCCATTCACATTGAGAATAGGGGAAAATATGACAGAGATGACCAATCAAAGAGAACGAGAGCAGTTAAGAGAAGGGGAGCAAAGCCCTCTTGTACCCATTGTGAGAAAGAAGGGCATGATGAAGAAAATTGCTGGAAGCTGCACCCTGAACTAAGACCTAAAAGGAATGACAGAAATGGGAAAAAGAAGGTTGTCGCCACCGTACAGCAGAGCCAATATTCCGAGTTAGGAGAAGATGAGAAAGTCGTAGCTACAGGATTTGCACGAGGTAGGCCCGTTGACTTGGGGTCTGACTCTGGTGATGAGATGAAGTTTGCAGCCCTGGGGGTCGCGACAAGAGGACTCATAGATTTGGGGTCTGATTCTGGTTATGAATTAAGGATTTCAACCATGACACTTCCCTCAGCAGGACGCCAAGAACTTGAAGAAATTAACCAATGCATCCAAGCAGAGAATCCAGAACTAAGGAGGTTTCTATAGGAGGCGAGGGATGAAAACCAAAGGTTTCTATGCAAGTTGCAAGCCAAGGATGGGGCCATGGAACAACTGTAACATAACTATCTGGAGGTAAAAAGCGATTCTCCAATTTCATATGATTTTCATGATGATGAGTTTGCTGCTTTTGAAAAACATACTACAGGGATTTGATCCAAATTGATGAAGAGAATGGGATATCAAGGAAGGGGCTTCGGCATCAAAGGCCAAGGCATCATCAACCCCATAGAAGTCAAGGAGTTTCTACGTCATGCAAGACTTAGATACACCAGAAAGGAAATGAGGGAAAGCTCCAATACGGCTAGTAACCTGGCAACGACAGATGATGAAATTCCTTCCTCACAGTCCAGCGATAATGAGGGCTCCATGGACACCTTTCAAAGAAACACCAAGGGGAAGCGCCCCAAGGCAGCCCCGAAAGTTTGGAGGAGAAAGAATCATTGTAGTCATTGCAACAAAGAGGGACACCAACAAACCACGTGTCTGATGCTCCATGTTCCAAAAACATCGCCAGAGGAGCCGAAAGATGAATATGATCCACAAATGAATCCGCACCAGTCACGATGGTCTGCTTTGTTACAATGGTTTTTTTAGGAGTAGTAGCTTGTTATGGCCACCATTGTAAATCATACGTTGCAATGTAAAAATGATGGCATGTTTCCCATCACTTCCAAACGCAATGATGATATTTTGGCCTTTCCTTATTAGTATTTGAGGCGTTAATTACTTTTATGTAATCCTTGGCCAATGAGTGTGTGCTATGAACTCTTGGCAAGGAAGGGTTGTTGAGTCATGTATGGTGTGCATGATTGCAAGAATGTACCAATTTCGCATGCAGGGGATTGATAGTGTGGATTGACAATTTGCTAATGCTTTTGGAGGACCAAAAGCTCCTCAGTGGGGAGGATTGATCCAGGAGGATCTCGAGACACCAAGGGGATGGATAAAGGCTCAAAATTCAAAATGGTAGAAATGAGAATTTGATAGCATGAGTTGAGAGGGCTTGTCTTCCTAATCGCGATGATGTGAACGGTTTGTCAATCCGAGCTCATGTGCAAAAAACAAATCTCTTCAAAGATTGGTATGGCAGAGGAAAAATGGGGCCCACAGTATGTGCCACACATGTCATCCCAGTTAGCACGTGAGACCCACATGGTAGCCATCAAACACTAACCTGTGGTAACCCGTCATTAGCCTCCTAAACTTACACCAGAAATATTTGGTTAACTACAAGTTTTATATAATTATCCAAATAACTATATCAAAAATAAAATGAAGAAAGATATAACCAAAATCTAAACAAAACATAATATGGTTATATTATATACCATATAAAACAAGAAAGGTTAATCCAACGTATTGATAAAGTATGGGAAGCCAACGTATTGGGAGGAATACGTGGCACACATGGAAAGGGTTATAATATGGCACATATGCCATAACAAAACAAACCAAAGCATAAACCAAAAGTCAGTTGTTGTGTTAAAGGCATATCCCAACGTATGCCATAATTGAATTAAGGTTATAACAACACGAAGTTTCCATGATATAACGTAGGGTGGTTATAACCATATAACGAAGTTGCAATGTACAAATAACCAAAGGTTCCCAACGTATGCACAAGGGTTGAACTAGCAATTGTCCCAAAAGGTACAAAGAGAGGCCGATAGGATTATTAAAAGGAAGAAACCTCTATAGATAGGCAAGGATATATAAAGCTCACTAGTGACGAAGGCACTAACCACGATAACCATCATGTACCAGCAGATTTGATATTCAAAGAACAAAACCAAAACCAAACTATTGATATTTAAGTAAAAAGTAAATTACAGTGTTTTACATGGTAATTGAAAAGCGGTGAAATTTGTGATTTGCAAATATTAAAACAAATCACTTACATTGGTGGTTGACACTACAACTAAAACATTAACTAAATTGTAAGATGCTTTTCCTAAACATTATTGTTATTATTTTTAATAAAATTCATTTAATAAAAATAATTTATTTAATTATAGAAATTTAAATTATTAAAATTTTGAAACTCATTTTGAAAAGGAAACTTCGCCTTCTTGATGTGCTACTGTTACATTTTTATTTAGTTGAATCTCCACATTACCACACATTGCAAGAACCCTAGTAAATCCATTAAATGGTTGAGGCAAGATACAAATAACAAAATTACCTCTCCTCCTTTTAGCGACAATCCCAGGTGTAAGGATAGCAATGTCCTCAGCAAACATGGTATTGGAGTTTGGAGTGTGGAAGCTTACTTTCATTAGAGAATGTTCCTTGTTATTTTGTCAAAACATCAATGAAATAGGAACATTTCCCAGCCAATCCTAGTACTGATCCTACACATTAAGAGATGTGGGTCAATCGAGGCATTTGCCATGTATTTGGCTCACTTACTGGACTCCTTATGGCTTTGTAATAATATATGATATATTAACTATTCTGTGAACAAGGGACAATTTTTTTTTCTTTAATATGCTATATTCTTTAAAACAAAATATTACTTAAAAAAAATTTCCCTCCTACAAACTTTCGAAACGAATTCCCCAAAATGGAGGTCAAACGAATGACCACCTTTTAATAACATAAAAGATAAAATATGCACCTTAATAAAAAATAAATTCTAAGAACTTGAAAGATAAAATATGCACCTTCATAAAAAATAAATATCTCAAAACTTGAAAGATAAAATATGTACCTTAATAAAAAATAAATTGCGGAGAAAAACGCAGAGAGACGGAACACAAGAAGATTAAAGGTTTTACGTTGTGTAAGTGACACAGAGAAAATGGTCGACAATTACAATGGCTGAACAATCGCGGGTGGAGTCAAAAGAATATTTGTAAGAGGTTTGCATGGGCTTGCTCTTACAATGAAACCAAACGGCAAGATAACTCTAGAGGGCCAGAGACAAGACTCTCGATCCTGAATACGTGTTTGCTCCCCTGACTTTGGTATTCAATTTGTTTTTATCCAAATTGCTTTTGAAATATACAGTTGACAATCATACAGCTAATTCGAACCAGACATGGAATCTTCTGAGGCTATGATAGTTTCTTCATTTTGCATTTGATCAAAACAAATTACAGTATTTTGCATTTGGCAAGCGGCCAAAACATGTATTCTCTGTCTGATCATGTAATTATAAGCAGACACAAATAAATGGGGCACATATATATGGCCATAAAATTAACAAAGATTAATTTTGATCTTTGCGTCCTTACTTCTTTTTTCGATTCTTATAAGCAGCTTCCCGAAAATTACCCGTGCACTTCAGCGAAAAATAATCGCAATTTCATTTTTAAAAACACACAAACACTAACAGATGCCATATCTGTCCAAGATTGGAGAAGGAATGCAAATAGGAAAATGAAGTACAGTTAAAGATTAAAAAAAATTAAATATGCATAAATAGAGAAATGGAAATGGAAATGCTATGCACCCGTCTCCGTCGAACCTGCAACAAAAAAGAATAGGAAACAACATTGATTCAGGTCATGATAAGTTCAAATCTTTAATGATAGCCAGCGATGGGGGCAAATCTGGGATTGGAACCGACCCGCACAAATTCTCCATCCAAGCATTTCTGAAATGGATTATTAACATTTTAAACATATAATTTAAATAAATGCTAAAAAGGAATTGTATGCGAGAAAATGAGAGAGGCTTACAGGGAGATTTCCAAGGACGGACAAGTCTGTGTGTGGCGGAGTTTCTTGTTCGGCCGGTGCGAAATTACCGGCGAGGTAGTGCAGAGGTTTGGCGGAACCCGCGTGGTGTGCCATGTGATGGTGCTAAGCGCGAAACCAGCGGGCATGCATGTAGCCTAGCCAGTAAACTCCGAGCATTGTGCCATAAACTCGGCGCACGGATGTGAAGTGGATAGGTAGAATGGCAAAGATAATAAATATAGTATAGTGTTTTCTTGGGCGGAGGGGGTAGGGAGGGGAGGGGAGAGGAGGAGAGTGGGGATAAACATTTTAAACTGGCTTTAGTTGAGCTAAAACTCTAATTACCCTCTATGCTATCAACGAGTCAAAACAACCTGTTTGAAATAGCAATTAATTAAAGAAACTATTTAGCCATTTTTAAGCTTCCTAAGCATGTTGTATTGAAAATGAGCTTGAAATTATAAAATTCGTGACATTTTATTAAAGTTCACTTTGACTTCTCTTGAGCAAACCTTGGCCATCCTTCCAAATTAACAGGCAGTATAGTATAGTATAGTTACATTTTAAACTGCCTTTTGTTGAGCTAAAACTCTAATTACCCTATGCTATCAAAGAGTCAAAACAACCTGTTTGAAATAGCAATCAATTAAAGAAACTATTTAGCCATTTTTAAGCTTCCTAAGCATGTTGTATTGAAAATGAGCTTGAAATTGTAAAATTCGTGCAGAGATGACCAAGTGAGATATAAAACGGGTCAATAACATTATTTACTGAACATTAAAAAAGTACAAAAATGTAAACCCTGACTCAAACCCCCAGAAATTTACATTCAATAGGGTGATGGATATGGTAGGTACCGAAAGAAGCAAAGCTGTGTCCAGTGCCTAAGGATCCTTAAAGGTAACGAAGGCCACTTGAGAATGCTCGGTATTCCTGCCAAAAAACAGGATAGATCCCCAGTGTCAATGAAAATAAAAAAAAGGGGGTAAAACTCCAAGACTAAAAATACCTTTGCAACTCATGTGTGCGATTTCCCCTGAGAAGGAGAAGAAGTCCCGAATATCGCGCTGGGAGCTGCCATTGTTGGTTGTTTGATGGTCCGCCAGATTAAAATAAAGAAACGATTCCAGACATTTTGTCGATGGGAGAATTTTATGAGAGCACGAGCATGGCAATCCTTTCTACAACGGTGGGAGAGCACTCACATTCTCATGGAAGCAAAGATTTGTTGTTTATGGTTTTGGCCGGCTTGCCAACGCACATTCTTGCTAAACTGAAGATTGATTGTTTTAAAAGAATGGAAGCAATTAAATTTATGTAGAGTAATTGTAAGCTTTTGAGTTCTTTGTGTTTTTTTGCTTCCCTTCTTGACAAAAAAATATTATAATTTTGACCAAATTCAAAAGCACATTGAGCAGATACTGAGACAGATTGAAGATTTTCAAGGAGGAAGAGTAAGCTGGAGCCGTCTCTTCGAAGTCTGGAAAGTTCTCTTTACGTATTTTTTTGGGTTATTTTTAAAGGAAAGTGGCTAGTCTCTAATGAACGTTTACAAAAATATGAATAAACCGTAGATCTGCAACTTTAAAACGAACTAAATTTGACTTACCGCCATTAGCAGATCTGGAGCCGTCCGAAACAAACGAAAGAATAGGAGAAAAAATGGCGATTTAACAAAACAAACAATAAAAATGGCGATTTAATAGCCTTTCTTCTCTGCTCCTCTTCCAGTTCGTCGGCGTAGCCCTGTCATTAAATGAAACTTCCACCGGCGCAACAGAAACGTGATAGATATTATTCTATTTTGTTTTGATTTTTGTTAAGTCGGAAAAATCTAAATTAGTACCAGATGGACAGCAGTAAGATGCCTCGACATTAACAAAACTGAGCGAATTACGGCAGTAAGATGCCTCGACATTAACAAAACTGAGCGAATTACGGGATGTGTAACAATAAACTTCATAAATGCCACACCTCGAAGCCTAAGCAAATACGGTGGGAACCCTTCGGCATGTTTCTCGACGGGAAAATGAATGGCGTGGAGGGAAGGGAAGGTCGTCGTGGACGGAAGCTGCGCCATGCAGGGAAGCCGGAGGACCACCTTGGACAGTCCCTTAGATCCCCTCGACCAGGAAATGAAGTTGGACCTGCGAGATCCAAATTAAACTTAGAAACATGCATTGTATTACAGAGCCGTAATAAAACTAAGTGTGCCTGGGACAAACAAAACAATAAAACTCTTTTATGCATACCAAACCATAACAAGATACTGTGAGAATTAACCTTAAAATCTACAGAACGCAAAGTAAACAACGCTATATATATATATATATATATGCAAGTGCAAAACAATATATACAGTCGTATCGATGATCCATTTTAAAAAACCCATTTCAAAATTCATAAATAAACCTTACGACTGTTAAGTCATGGAAAAATATGACAGATGTATTTGGCTCAATGGTCAAATAATAATCAATACACAGTGATAAAGAAGTTGTGGCCTCGACGCAAAGGACTACAAAAGGTTAAGTACAAGTAAATTGTTTTGTTAACCCGTGCCCAGACTTGGGACTAAAACGCATAAATAAATCTAACGGCCTGGTCACACCTGGGGAGCGGAAACGCCCATGAGCTCTGGCCTGGATGTCGTGTGCTCCGGATGACCAACACCTCGCGGACTTTAACCCTTGTCTCATTTCACTTGTGAGGGGTAGACACCCCTAGTTAGGGTTAAGCAATTAGTGAACCGAGAATAAGAACTCAAAACTGGACAAGCTTCTAGTCTTGGGTATCAGCCGATGACACAAACAAGGCCACCATAATACCTGCAGTAATAATTAGCTGAGTATTAGAACCAGCACGAACTTGAAACAAAACAACAAAAAAATAACTGTGATTGAACATGAGAAAGAGCAGAGACATGGATTACCGTGGTGTTTCTCGCTGGAAAAGGACTCGAAGTGTCTTCTAGCACCGACTGAAATTCGTATGGCATGGAAGAGCAGTCTGGACAATCACTAGTGTGGTAGCAAAACGAGAGTCCCTCAAACCCTAGCACGGTTGCAGAGAAGAATGGAGGGTCGAGCGTTGAGCAGAATGGGAATCCAGAGGGTATTGAGAGGAAGGGGTAGTTACCCTCTAACCTGCTCCCATGAACCTCCACCGTCGATGAGTTTGCGATCCTGAAACGAGGCACCACCATCGATCAAGTAGCATTCTCATGTACGAGTCTGCCACATGGAAGGAATGAAAGAGGTTTTGGAATGTTCGACGAGGTTAGGTGTTGATAACCCAAGGTTAACGATTACCCAGATGGACAGCAGTAAGATGCCTCGACATTAACAAAACTGAGCGAATTACGGGATGTGTAACAATAAACTTCATAAATGCCAATCAACCGATATAATCGACTGCAACAATTACAACTGCACCCAATCCCATTGCATTAAACGACAAGTGTCATCGTCAGATTGAAAAGGACGACGAAAGTCTCTTTCAAAGGAAAGGCCTATCGGCCTAATTAAGTTGTAACGGTGGTGGATATATATATATATATATCTCTGTGTGGTTATAACAATAACATAAAGTTTGAAACCCAACGAAGGCTCCCAAACAGTCAACGCATGTAATTGCATGGTGAAGATTGCGGAGATACGGTGGTTGGGGGAGGCAGCCACATCGTGGTCCCGCCTCCCCATAAGCTTCAAACGTACAAAGCACAATGGTTCCGTAGTTTGAGGATGGGTGAGTGCAGTCCCGTGGAGTACGGGCCCACTCCCCACTAAAACTTAAAATATATATATATATTGTATTATATATGGAATGCAGTTTTTATATGGTTATATGGTTATGTAAAATGGGTTTGCGTAAAAAATAAACCATAACTACATTATAGATTTATCCGTTCATGTTTGAGGGAGATCAGCGGCATGAATTTCAAAATAAGGTGGTGGACCCTTGCGCATACTAGTGGAATTTTCTCTAAGCAAAATTTTTGCAGGAGGGTGATTTTGGTCCAATCTTAGAATTATGCAAGTTTTATATGGATTTTGCACTTCTCGGCGACAGGAATCCATTGGTAGTGTCAGTTTCTGCAACAGAGCTCTCCAATTTTCAGGCATTTTTCAGCATGGAGGTATAATGCTCCATTTTTGTAACTAATGAATGTAACCTCTTTGATGCCATTTTTAATGAATGAAGGCCTCTCCATTGATCGAGCAAGGCCCGAAGATGTAGTCCAAGAGGGACGAACTCCGTTATCAAGTTCTTGTCTTCTTGTTTCTTATGCTCTTCTTCTTCTTTCTCTCACATGTGCACATTTAAAGTTTCTCTTTGGTTAAGCTACAAAGTGTGTATGTGATTTTTTTAATGCATCTATAAACAAAAGATAACCTAGATTTGAGGCCAGATGTAGAGAACCTTACCATTGTACATGGGGAGATCACCTGTACAGAGACTCTATTAACCTGAACTGTAGGGTCTTAGTGACAATGAAAATCCAACTTAAATCCAGTTCTCTACCAAACAATATTGAGCTTCTTTCCAAGCAACACTGAGTTGTTTGGTAGCCGGGCTGATATGCTTCCATCTGTAATGGACACATGCCAAGATGTCTCACCAATTGTTGATATGCTTGTACGTGTAATGCCAATTTGTTATGTACCCACCTGATCAAGCTTGATAATGATGAACAAATAGATCTTCTTGGCACATTGGCGGAATTTCTGGAATTGGCGTTGCTTTTTCACCATGAGAACTTTATAATTCAACTCCATCCAAAAGAAAAAGAAGGTGCATTGGCTGAAAGGAAAGACACATTGGGTGGAATTCCATGGTCTTTTTCTTCCACTTTGAATGAGAAATATCGTATCATTTGTATAGGAAAAGTTGTCATGTTTGTATTTCTAGTTGTATTGATTCCTAGATTTCCTATGTTCTTTTATATTGCGTGTGCTTTCCTAAGAATGATGACTGGTACATCCTTGCCGAATTCCCTGAGAACAACAATGCGTGTAGGGCGTGGGGTGAGACAATATGTTTAAAATGATGTTTCTGCACATTTGTTAGTTGCAGAGTTCTATGGTGATAGATGTGCCTCGGCGAGAAGAGTTATCATAATTCATAGCCCATGTGCATACCACTATGGTTCTGGGTTGGAGCACCAGGGAAGGCATCCATTGACCTCTTTCCAAGCAAGGTGTCGTAAGACATTGATGTTCCAACAACAAACTAAAGTGACTATGCTGAGCAAGAATCAAAACTTGGGCTTGTTAACCCCACGGCTCCCCAGTCAAGGTAGGGACTAGCTACGATGTAGTGAAAAGGAGCACCTAATCGCTCCCCCGAGAAACCCCTCAGGATTAATCCACTGTAATGAAGTGATGAAAGGAGATTTTGGGGGTAAGGAAAAATCCCTTTCATTTATAAATTTGATCCTGAGACCTGTGGGCTATGGGCCCACAAACCTATCAGAAGCGTAAATTGTAGCTTTAAGCCTTTAAACTGTGGACTTCAACTCTATCAAGCTTTCCTTTAAAAACCCGGGACCACATTTAATCAGAATACACAGGATTACATGGGAAAACCCATAGCCGAACCATAAGGCCGGACTTCAAAATCTATAAGCCCACATCTATAATTATCTTCAGGTCCACACTTTCCAGCCTTCCTACAATGTTGCTCTGATCTCCGAAACACCAATACCTTCGATTGTGCCTCATTGCATATCAACGATATCGCTTCATCGGCCCTTGGTCTATCGCAATATTGCATGTCAGCATTCCTCTGACCTCCAACCCTTGACCTCTTCGGTTTGCGATTAGCGATTAGATTGTGACCATCGATCCTGACTCTCGATCCGACGGTTGTGATTACATCGCACATCACCATCGCTTTGGGATCTTTGATCACCAATTAAACAATCCTCCACCGTTGATCTTCCTCCATCATCTCCAACGGTTGACGTTGATTTTGGGTGGACAAGTAGCACGAGGATTAACCGCCCGAAAAGTGGTTTCCTCTCTCTTCCTCGCTGCTACATGTCACTTGATGAGTGGAATCAGGTGCCAATCCGAATTACCACTTACCACTTGTGATCTTGCCCAAAATACCACCTTTCACTTTTAAATTCGTCGATATGATATAAATGAATTACTCCGCAGTGATTCCATCCGGGGCGTTGATCTTACAGATCTACCCAGTCCTTGTGTATTGTTGTATCTGTTCCTCCTTTTCTCTGCTCTTGTTTGTTATTGATGGATTTCTATGTTAAACATAGTTCTGCCACAGTCTGTCAAAGCACACATAACTTTCATTTAGTGTCTTTGGATTGCCATCGATCCTTTCAGTGATCGATGGTCAATCAAACCTGCAACATTTGAACACATAGACTATCTATGAACACACACATGTGCACAATTCAACATTGAAAACACACTATTTCATATTACACATGATATGATTACAGATCTGAGGCATTTAAGCCTTAGGATGAGTTCTCCTTTCGACTACATTTTGAACACTCTGTTTACAAATTGTTATCTATTTCTCTCTTGTCTCTCTATCTCTATTGAACACACAGGTTCATCATATATATCTATATATATATATATATATATATATATATATATAAGGAACATTGGATCAGATCATTATGAAGGATTTGATCACATCCTTTCCTCAAATCTCTCAACTAAACGCATACATGGCAAATTACATTTAATAAAGTCTTCGAGAGACTTATCCATTCCATCATTTTAGCTTGTTTTAAATAGATTCGTCCCCTGTTCAGCTTCGATGGTCCACGTCCTCTCGTTCTCCTCTTTGGATTCCTCCTTTAATTATGAGTTCTCGGATGCTCCTACATCAGACTCCCAAGGCACAAAAATTTATGACCCCTTTGTCATATGCTTCTCCTTATCCTTAGCAATTCTATCCATTTCTCAGTGGAATTTCCTTCATGATCTTCTGTGAGCTGCAACCAACCTCTGCAGTAATAGTCTTCCTCTACTACACGATAACTCACCAAGCTTCCTGCTCTGAGCTTTAGTCTTTTGGCATCCTTCTAGTTCTCTCCTCTGGAACCAATTGAGCACTCCTTGCTCTAGGTTGTTGCAAGTATTCTCACCTTCGGTTGTCATTCTCTGCATGATAGTAAGACCATAACCCTCCAGCTTCAACAACTATACCTCCTTTCCTTCTGCTTGCACTCCTTCTTCCTTCTCGCAGGAAAACTTTCCTTGCTCTAATACCAAATGATGAAAGGAGATTTTGGGGGTAAGCCAAAATCCCTTTCATTTATAAATTCAATTCTGAGGCCTATGGGTTATGGACCTACAAGCTTATCGAAAGAGTAAACTATAGCTTTAAGCCTTTAAACTATGGACTTCAACTCTAGTGGGCTTTCCTTTAAAAATTGGGACCACATTTAATCAGACTACACAGGATTACACGAGAAAACCCACAGCCGAACCATAAAGCCGGACTTCAAAATCTATAAGCCCGCATCTATAATTATCTTCGGGCCCACACTTTCTAGCCTTCCTACAACGCTGCTCTAATCTCCAAAACACCGATACCTCCAATCGTGCCTCATCGCATATCGACAATATCGCTTCATCGGCCCTCAGTCTATCGCAATATCCCATGTCGGCATTCCTCCGAGCTCCAACCCTTGAACTCTTTGGTTTGCGATTAGCGATTAGATCGTGACTGTCGATCCTGACTCTCGATCTAACGATTGCAATTACATCACACATCACCATCGCTTTGGATCTCCGATTACTGATCAAACAATCCTTTGCCGTTGATCTTCCTCCATCATATCTGATGGTTGACGTTGATTTCAGGTGGACGAGTAGCATGAGGATTAACTGCTCGAAAAGTGTTTCCTCTCTCTTCCTCACTGCTACGTGTTGCTTGATGAATGGAATCGGGTGCCAATTCGAATTACCACTTACCACTTATGATCTCACACGAAATACCACTTTTTAAATCTGCCAATGTGATATCAATGAATTACTCTACAGGGATTCCATCTGGGTCGTTGATCTTACAAATCTAATGGTCCTTGTGTATTGTTGTATCTGTTCCTCCTTTGCTTTGTTCTCGTTTGCTATTGATGGATTTCAGGGTTAAACACAGTTCTGCCATAGTCTTTCAAAGCACACATAACTTTCATTTAGTATCATTGGATCGCCATCGATCCTTTTAGTAATCGATGGTCGATCAAACCTACAACATTTGAATACATAGACTATCTATGAACACACACATGTGCACAATTCAACACTGAAAACACACTAATTTCATATTACACACAATATGATTACAAATCTAAGGCATTCCAGCCTTAAGACGAGTTCTCCTCTCGACTACGTTTTGAACACTCTGTTTACAAATCGTTATCTATTTCTCTCCTGTCTCTCTATCTCTATTGAACATGTAGGTTCATCATATATATATATGTAAGGAACATTGGATCGGATCACTGTGAAGGATCCAACCACATCCTTTCCTCAAATCTCTCAACTAAACACATACATGGCAAATTACATTTAATAAATTCCTCGAGAGACTTATCCATTCCATCATTTTAGCTTGTTCTAAATAGATTTGTCCCCTGTTAAGCTCCGATGGTCCACGTCCTCTCGTTCTCCGCTTTGGATTCCTCCTTTAATTATGAGTGCTTAGATGCTCCTACAACATGAAGGCTAGATAAAAGTAGGGTGGTCAGGTAGCCGATCGGACAACCACTAACTTATTCATCAAACCTCTGATTGTGATTCCCATTTCACTTTGAAATGTAGCACTTGAATTGATAAATCCAAATGGCATTTTACAATAGGTGTAGGTGACTCATTTCATTATTACTTGGTCTGCATGTAAGACAAGGAGTTGGTTTGAATCAGAAAACCCATCTAATGACAATAATGTTTCTGAGCGTGAAACACATTGTAAAATATGTTTCATAGGTAGAACAAGGTAATTATATTTGTATAAAGCCTTGTTAAGGTTACAAAAATTCATGAAAATATGAATTTCTTTATTGTTCTTTTTAATAAGAACCATGTTTGAAACCCATTAAGAGTCTTGATCAAGAAAAATGATCTTTGCTTCCAACAACTTATTTATCTTGTTGCTAATCAGTTGCTCCATTGTTGGGTGCATTCTTCTAAATTTTTGTCAAAATGGTTTTTCATCCTTTTTAAATGTTATTGCATGCTAAATAGTTTCAATGCCATAGGTTTTCAGGTTACTATACATCTAGGTAAATATGTCATTGTATTCCTTGAAAAGTCAAATGAATGCAACTCTTTATGTAGGTGTATCTTTGGTTCATAGATTGATATTTTGAGGATTTTTATGAGTGCCTATATTTATTACCTCATATTGCATGGATGAACTATTAATTTTGCAATTTGTCACTCTTTTAAATTTATTTCGAAGATAATAAAACTTTTATAGATGCCAATTGGATTTAGAGTGACGTTTTCAATTGTGGGTTATAACTCCGGAGATGATTCATTTGTATCCAAATCCTATTGTTGCTTATTAATGACAAAATTTTTAAACATATCCTCTTGTACGGGAAATTCTAAAATTTGATCATCATCATCAAACACTTTCCAAACTGTAAATTTGTAATAATATTAAGTACTAAAGGCTTGAAAATCAATTCAACATAAAATTTGTTAGATGAGAAATAAATGGAAGGAATTAATTTTGATGCTACATTAGTGAGCAATTAAAAATATGACTTTTATGACCAAGGTAAATAAATTATATTTAAAATTAACTTATATACATTATGATAATAAGTTCTCAAGTGATTTGAAACATGGTGTATTATTTTTTTCACGTATTTGACTGCAATTTCAAAATCATTGATAACCTTTAATTGCTTAACATTTAAATCAATGGAGTTTTTGAGACCTTGAATTGGTGTCTCATAATTAATGATGTTGGTGCATTAGAACTTCAATATGTAAGCTATCGTATGTTTATATGATCCACAACAATATTATGAAAAAATAAATCCAAACAATAGTTACCAAGGGTAGATTGTGGAAACATTATAGATTCATCATAATAATTTAAATTTGTTACAATGTGTTTTATGTACCTTTCACATTCTACTTTGATTCTATTTGGTTGGCGATTGTAATGTAACCGTAAATGTGATTAATCTGTCGAAAAATAATTAATTAATTTTTCAGACAAATTCTTATTGAGCAATTAACACTAAGATTATGGGATGTCTGTAATCTTAGAGTGAACTTTGTGATCATAAGATGATATAATTGGCACATCCTTTAATTTCCCTAGCACCTTGAAATTCGATCAATCTAATTGTACAAATTGGGTGGTGGAAGTTTCCTACAAATAAAATATTGCATCACATTAGATGATGCTCTTAATCCTTTAACTAATTTTCAACAATTTTCAACATTATTATTATTGCATCACATTAGATGATGCTCTTAATCCTTTAACTAATTTTCAACATTATTATTATAAATTTTAAATGTTAGTAAAAAATGGTGGAGTATGTGAACTAGATTTCTATCCTTTTAATGTTGCATTTGCATTGGATTTATTTTTAAGTTAATAATTAAAAGTTGATTTTTCTCTATCTTTATCTTCAACCATAAGTATATTATTTGTTGAATTGTTGTTACCTAATGCTTGAAATAATTTAGTTTATGTTCTTATTTTGGAAATTCATATAATGAAATGTTTATTTTAGTTTTCTTCATATCTTCAACCATATCATAATCTAATTTATCAAAAAATACATTAGATTTACCTCCATTTAAAATTGATTTATTGTTAGAAGAAGATTTCTTAAGGGATAGAACATAGAAGGAGAGCCTGAGTTTGATGGAGATCCTTTGTTTCTGGTTTGAACCAGACAAATTTCCTCAATTTCATTCTTGTATTCATCAATTATGGCTCTAAAAATATTCCAAATAACATTAATTGATGGTTTAGGAGCCTCTTCATCTCCTTGTTTCTTGTTATGAGTTTGATTCACTTCTTTTTTCCATCTCCACAAAAACTTTAAACATGTTCTGAATGCAGGGCAATTTATTCTTAAATGATTGACTTTATGTTCTCTCTAAAAAAATCCTTGAGCAAAATCCTTAAAATTAATTTATCAGTAAAAGTGTTTGGATTAGAGGTGGAGTATCCTATTTAAAAGGACGTCTCCAACGTCTTCTATAAAAAGTGCCTTCTCTTGAGCACTTTTAAAGATCAATGATGTCATTTAAAATATTTTTAATGATTCTTTGTAAGGTATTCATGTTGATTGTATCCTTTTCTTTTCATCAACAATTTTAATTGTTGTTGTAGTTTTCTTTACATTAGAATTTTATTTTCCTCATCTACCATAGTATCAACAAAGGTAGTTTTTGTTACACTTTTCACAAATACAACAATAGATGATGGGAGAGAAGTGTTATAAAATTCTAATAGTACATTAGACACTGGCCTTGAGTCTTCAAGTATTTTGTTTAATAAGGTTAAGAATCTCTTATTGAAATCCTTAATATTTTCTTTGGGGTTCATTTGATTATGCAGAATATTAAAAATAAAGTGGTTGATGTCTTATTCTTACCAAACTTTTAAATAAATGCAATTTCAAATTTGTTTCAATTAGTAACTGACAAGTGGGGAAATGCAAAGTACCAAGTAGCCTTCTTTTCCTTCAAATGTAAGAAGAAAAAATCTACATGCAACATTTCTATGTTCATCTCCGACTAAATTGACTACTAACATGGACCTACATGATCCTTTAGAAATTATTTAATATTTGAATCATAATTGGGAAGCAAATTCTTGGGGTGTTTTGGCATATCATGTAATGGTCCATTAAAGTTACTACTCTTGGACTTTGTGGTGGTGGCCTTTTGCTAGTATTATGTGGAATTTCCTATGGTGATTCTTCAAGAAAAATTCAAGGAGAATATAAAGGACTCTTAGGATGCAATGGAGGTTTTCCCACACTTTCTTCCAATTTAAACATTAAATCACCATAATATGTTTTCCCCTTCAAAATTTTAAATATACGAGAACTAGGATCAAATTAAGAAAATATGTTAGATTAATTTGATCATTCTTTTCTAGGTTGTCTACTTATGGTTGGAATGGTAAATTTAAATAGTGATTGGCCTAGTTCCTTACTCTATGCTCTTATGAGAATTCTTATCGCCTACAACTCAAATATTGTTGGATTGTATTACCAAGTTTCTTCAGTAGGCTCAAATTTATTTAGATTAGACAAAAAGAAATACCAATTATCAAATCTAAAGAAATGATTCATAAGATTCAGTAAAAGTTTACTTATAGATACATATATTTCTATTTTTGAATAAATAGTTATTTAAAAAATATTATAAGTATTCTCGTATCCAATAAATGTATATTAAATATAAATCATTGGTTCATGAGATAAATTTGAAGAAAAGAAATAACATGCAAAAAGATCAACATACATAAATGTTGATTGAATAATCTTACACATTCAATAGATCTCTAAAACACATACATGGCCTTTTATTTCTTATTGAAATTGATAACAAATTATATAAGTCCAATAAAAAGTTTTTATAACGCTTTTCTCCTTGCAAGAGATACCTTTTTATTTAATTCACTCTATACTTACATTCAATATCCTCTAGCTCTCTGTTATAATAGTCTTGATTTTCCAACTCATAAAATCATTAGAAAACTCCTATGATTATTCCTCATAAGAAATTACATCGATACACATTTTTCATTTTCCAATTCAAGGTATTATTGTTGTGTAATAGAATAAAATTTGTTTCCCCAGATGTAGGTGTCAAAACCAGCCATGCCACTTGCACTACGAAGGAATGATGTTGCCCTCCACCTAGCAACCATCATTCCCTCCACGTCGCATTTGTCATCCATGTTCTTTAAATCCATCACCTCGAGCCTCTGGCAACATCACGCACGACCTTATTGCTTGTTTGCTACCCCTCCAGGATTATTTACTCCACACCATGGCATCCATTTGGTATTTTCATCTGGTTCCATTTTTTAGTGCATGGTCCCTCCTTCCCACATGTTTTTCTCCAGCTTCCATTGCCACTACAGAGCCATATTCCCAACCTTATGAACCCATATGAGCCCATAAGCTCCACCATGAGTCGTGAGTGGGGAAGAGGTTGGTGTGCCAATCAAGGCAGGGGAAGATGGCACTCTCCAAACACCTTTGATGATAATGTTGGATGGGCATTGTTTGTCAATGTTGTTCCACCTCATATTTTACATAAGGCCTTCAAGGTAGAAGCGAAGGAGACCAGCCATGGACGGAACACACTCTAGGAACTTCATAATATTCTTGCTCACCAACTGAAGGATAGGGAAATGGATAAATCTTGAGCCACCTGCTGGATTGTTGAGATTTCAACTTTCAATAACCATGCCTCCACTTCCTTTTGACACCTCTCCCACAACCTGGAGATATACTTCCCTCCCAAAATCCCCTCCCCCACCTCCCCTACTCCAACGACTTCAACCTCAACCCCCTTAGGCTTAGCATCCTCCCCCCCATATTCATGGCATCTAGAGGTCGATCCTCCACTGTTCACAGACATAAGGAAGTAGCTTTGCAACCTGTAACACCTCAGGAAGAAAATCCCTCACTCTCTCCTCCTCATCTCAGCCCGCACGAATGTTGCATCATTAACGAGAAGCTAAAAGAGGAGGTCAATGTTGGCCCTCCCATCACAAGTTGAGCCCAATTGCAATAGGTTGGCACTTTAATAAGTCTTCATAAAGCTACTTAAGTTTCCTCCAGTTTTCATTAGCATAGTCTATTTTTTCATTATGGCTTCTTTTCTAGGGATTTCCAATCTATGGCTTTGTTCCACTACAGTCTATAGTTTCAAAAAAATTTCTTTCTCATGTTATGTAATGGTTGTAAACTGTAATTTTTGTCCAAGTTTTTCTAGTTTCCCCTCTCATGGGAAGAGAACTCTGATGGGAGATGGGCGAAGACCCCCTAAAAACTCCAATATGTATTTTATGTACATTTTTCTGTTAATATAATGTGAATCCCTTTTCCAACCAAAAAAAAGAGAATAAAATTTGTTATACACATAACTATGTCTACTACAAGATCTTTAACATGTATTGTGTTTTGTTTGTTCATGAGTAGATTCCTTCTTCTTTGTTTGTCCACGTCTTCCTTTATTTCCTCATTCTTTCGTAATCTTGGTCATCAAAATTATTCCCTTTACCTATAATTATGCAATTATTAAAAAAAACATATAATCATACTTCCTCTAAAATAATTTCAAAGCATTGAGTCAAAGCAATCACATTTACAAAACTTGTATTAAAATAATCGACAATCCAAAAAGGGTTCAATGATTTATTCTTTTGTTCATTGAATTAAAATGAATTATCAGAAAAATAGGATCTAAGTTCAATAGGTGACTATTATGTCAACATTACTCAATTATGGTGATTTTATACTATATTGGTTGAGTAAAATGACAATAAAAGGTTTATATTATTTATTGATGCAATGTGATTTGTGTGCAAAATAACATGCAATATAGACTATAATATACATAATATTATTTTTAACCTTAATCGTATGACTCATTTGCATATGAAAATATTAAGATTTGATCTCCACGTCAACGAATAAGTGAATGGCACACAAAATAGTTTAGGTTCCATGTAGGTCAAATCCCAAAGACCACCAATTTCAATCCAACATGGGAGACGGTTGATGACTAGCATGGATGGCTTTAATATACATCTAGATGTACCTTAGAGGTCAAAATATTTAGGTGTCAAGATATCTAGATGGTTAAAGAAAATGTCCCATAAATCTAAGCCCAAATCTCCTGGTGCAACAGATAGGCAAAAAGGAGATTTAGTTTGAAACGCAGTCCTGGAAATTTTATCAACCACTATGAAATAATTTCATAGCATCTCTTTCTAATTCATTGTCTAGTCACTATAGGATAATTTCCTAGCATTGTTCGCTATGAAATAATTTCGTAGTGCACTGTCGAAACTATGTACAACGATCTCTATCAAGGTGAAATGAATTAGTTGTTTTCAAAATCGATTTTTCACTGCCTTGACTTGCTTCTTGACTCAGTGAATGATCCCACACACATTTCTTCTTTAAGGTTCGCACTCTAGCTCAAATTTAATGCCCAGGAATCCAATCTAAAGGACGTGACAATGTCTGAAATAGGGTACTCTATTACAACTCTCAGACCACTATAAATATCTCACGTTCCCACTCTTGGACACCGTGGCACATTCATTTACAAGTTATGAGATCATTTCAATGAGAATACACAAGATACAAGAACAAGTAACACAATGATTGAAGCTTCAAGGCTCTGACTCTAAATGTAAATCAATTGAACAAGTACAAACTTCTAAAAATAACCAAACACATGGGAATAAAACTATGATTAGTAACAATTCATAAGGAAAATTTGATTTGCTTCAAATAGTGGACTTCAATTCAAGCTAAAACCACACCAACTTACAATACCATTGGCAATTCAATTACTCCATTCACACATAAAACACTTTCCAATTCACACAAATGGAAAGTACAATAATTTTCCACCTACAGGACCATAGTTTCACAGAGAAAGAAATGATTCCTCACTTCTCCTCCTTCTCTTAGCTTCCAGGCACTTGTTCTCTTTAAAAATAAAGAATACCATGTGACAACCAAGAGTCGCAAGAGGTGAATCGTTTCATATTCTCTACAAAACAAAGAAAACTAAAAAAAGTCAAATTTACAATAGAAAACAAATCCTCCACTTATTTAAAAAAATCAAAGCTCCTCCTAAATTAAACATTCAAAATTTCTAAACAAAGGTTCCCCCCTGTTGACGGTGTTGGACCCACCAACATTCAGGGGATCTCCCCGATGTGGAGTCCCAACTAGACCTCGCACCATTTGGTGTAGGAGTCCCATCCAGTATGATGACCTAGTTGCCATTATCTTAAAGATATGCCTTAACTCTTGCTTGTCAGCACGTGAGAGTGGTCCTCTTTGTCTTTGAACATCGAGGTTCGCGTGCCTGGTGAGTGCTTGGTGTTACTTGTGTCAAATTTCTTTCACTTTAGAGGGAGAGGGTGGAAGTGAGTCTCAGGTTGAAAGGGAATAGTCCCAACTCTGCTAGAGACACACAACACAACAGGACATGCACAACTTCTGGTGGATTATTCCACATAGATGCGGCAGTCACAAACACAAGGTGAATAGATTGCATGTACAACACCCAGCAAATTAGTCCACACAAGTGCGACGGGCATTATAACAAATTTACACAAATGAATCGGCCAAGTGTCTGGTGGGATAGCCCACATGGGAAACACAATGTTAACAACTTATAAAACACATTTTCATAAGCATATGTATTATAACAACCAAAATAGTTCAACTATCTTAACACAGGTTAAAGCAAAATACATTACAAATGTCCAAAGCATATTCTTACATACAATTACAATACATGTCTGAAAACGTGTTGGCTCGTTAACAAGATTCTAAACTGAGTGAAATTTCCAAGACACATCCGTACACCATTACATCACTAACCCCAATAGCGGGGCGTTGGAGCCACTACTCACTCCTCAAATAAAATATTACAGATTCTCAAGGCTATGTAGGAGGAGCCAAAGTGAAAAAGTTCATTGCATGTACAAATGAGGGGTATTAATAGCCAAGAGTAAAAATGGCCCTTGTGACTATTCAACTTCTCTCATGATTGTTTGAATTACATGATTCTTCAAATTTACATGACTCTTCAGAATTACATGTGGGTCTCTTGGACTTCCACATTACATTACATTGATTACAATAGTATGGCCCACAGTAGTGATGTGGCCTAGATGACTCATGACATGACTTGACAGGACGGTGTTGGTATGTTCATGTTGCTGTTGGTGTCCATGTCGAGTCGCAGTGCTGTTGAGCGATGGATGTGCTCTTGGTGTATCATAGCTTCACCTCCACATGAAAAGGTGTGTGGAGTCTTCGATGGTCTTGGTGTTTACTTGATGTTTGCATGTGCATGTTCCTCCTTCGCTTATACTTTGACATTCTTCATGTGTTTGCCTGTTTGTGAACAAATCTCCTTGCACGCATTCCTCATTCTTTCTTTAACAGACAAATCTCCTTGCATTCATTCCTTGTTCATCTGTTCATAAACAAAGCTCCTTGCATGTTCTCTCCTTGTTGATCTCGTTCGTCGTCGCATCATGTCTCATCCATGTACCTGTATCTGCAATCACTCGTGACGAGATGCCATCAAGTCTAGAAATGTCCTAGTCTACCATGATGCATTATTCTTCGCTTTCAGATGCAGGTGATCAGGAGAGAGGACAAGGCTCTTGAAACTGCATAAGGAAAATCTCAAGCCGGGATGCGGGCTCCAGGGACTACCGATGAAAATTGCACAGAGGTCACTGGGAGACTGGGATGGATAATTTAGATCAGCAGTGACTGTCTATGGGATTTGGCTCGGTTGGAGGGTGGATCTGCACAATTTTTTGTGGGAGTCAGTGTAGGTAGCAGAGGAGTTGGTAGCAAAAGCTATGCAACTTCTCCGAGGCACTGGTAGCAGGCTACAAGAGGCTTGCCTGGAAAAATTGTGCATTTTTTCTTGGGAGCTGGCAATGTGTTGCGGGAGTATGCTGGCAAACACTACACAATTGCTGGGAGGCTGGCCTACTAAAAATCCTTGTGCAGTTTCTGAGTTGAGTGGGATGTTGGGTAGCTGGGTGACTGGTTGGAAAAACTGCGCAATTTTTTGAGGGAGACAATGACAGACATAGGGTGTTTGTTCGAAATGTCTGCGCAGTTTCTTCAGTGACTAGAGCAAGCAGGCTTTGCATCTTTTGCCCAATTTTTTGAGAGAGTGAGTCCCGGGATCACTTCTCGGTTAAACTCTCTAGTTGACCATTTGGAGGCTCGGTTGATGTGCTTGCGGGCAGCACATATTGAAATGGCTTGCTGGAAAACTTCTATGATGTTCTAGGTGACAGTTGGTCGAGTAGATTCTAGGGTTGTGTAGTGAAGACTACCTGGGAGATAGCCTCAAGCTCTACACAATTATGGGCAACAATACATAATCATTGAGAGTTGAAACTACACAATGCAGCTCAATGAATGTCTAGTTGTTGGAGGATGGTCTAGTCGAAGGAACTTCAACAAAATGACCAAGTGTGTAAACAAGTGAACTTGTGGATGCGTGACCTTGAAAACACACACTCAATATGACTCGACAACAAGACACCTCGAATCATCAAGACAAAAACACTTAGTGTGACTGACCAACGGTGCGAGCGAGTGCGACACTTATGATAGATCATTAAGCGATAACGATTGCGCGACAGTGCACACAACATCGTGTGTGAGTGAAATAGATGTGTTCATAGCAAACATGACCTTCATCATCACCAGAACGAGGTCGCAAGAATGACATAACAATCAACATGTCGAAGACGATAGTTCGTCAAACAAGTGAAAAGGAAACAAGACATGTAGAAGAAACACATGAGGTGATTTTTCATGTTTGTGCACATGCATGTTACTGAGGACAGGACGATATGACCATGACAAGCAGTCCTGCAAGCTCAACTAAGAGGTGTACTTTGAAAGGTGTTCTTTACTTACCATAGTTACCCTCAAGATGATCATGCATATGACGAAGTTTGCATGAGGTCCTGATATTTTCCAATGATTGGTTCCTTGGTCCCTCTCCTCAACTCCTTGGAAGTGATTTCACATGTCACCCTTTCCTATAGTCATTGATAGGTAGATCTGCACAATTTCAGTTGACAGTGACTGTTGCCTGAATGAGGCCCTAGGAGGCCCATCTGCACAGTTTCTGCATGCAAGAAAAGCAATAAAACTTTGACAACACTGTGCAATTTTGAGTCTCAAGGCACTATTGCGGGACATGGGTCCTGGGAGGACATCTCTGCCCAATTTATAAGTGTAGTGCAGTTGGACTGCTCTGTGTCTTTCTGGAGAGTAGTGTTGGCTAGGGTCTCTACAAGCTACAAGGTTTCAACGGGAAAGGGAGATTGGTGTGTATGCACACTGTGGGGTTTTGGCAAGCAAGGGAGGAAGCTTGATGGTTGTAGAAGCAAAGCACACATTTTCGGGAAGCTAAATGAGGCTAGGTTGCTTGGGAAAATGGAAAAGTGTGAGACTTGTGAAACATATGTAAACATTGATAGGAATCAACTCTGATCGCACACAGACACTTAGTGTTACAACATAGACCATCCAAAATACATAAGACTTACTTTACTTGATGCAACAACCTTTGTGACGTGAGTGCGTGAGGTGAGTGTGAAACATGTCTATGTGATGACAACTACTCATACGCACAAAATTCACTTGAAGTAAGACAACATTCCCTTTGCATGACAAACAACAACCCCTATGCCCAAATATGACACTATTGCACCACTAAGTTTTCATTATTATTATTATCAATTTTTAACATCTATTTCATCCATTTCTACCATTCTTTATCATGTTGTTTATCCTAATCTATCATATAATTCCATTTTATAGTTATTTATGCTCTTGTGAGTAAATAATACTTGTTCTCTTTTATTTTTAATAAATTGATGATTATTATGCATGATTTTGCCAATGATGGTTTATTAATGATTTTTTTATAACAACACTCACTATTTTAGTCTCCAAGATCTCTTCCAGATTGCAAATTTCATCTCCAACTCATAATGAAATATTCCAACTCAGAAATTCATTGGGATAAAAAGTGACAGTTCTGAATTGGACGTTTTGGGAAAATGAAGTTGAATATTGAAAATCCAAGATGCGTTTTGTGCAGAACAGACTAAATTAGATTTTTGATGAGAAGTTTTCGAAAATTCAGTATGGATTGAGCGAAATGCAAGGTTCATTGAAGGTGATTTTCTAAGATTTTTTGTTGCGGTTGTTTTCCAAATTCTTCCAATTGCAATACCAGATTTGTCTTATTCTAGCTGAATCATGATGGAGAAATATTTCAGATCTGATCTTGCTAATCAATTTGTTTTGGAAAATCCAAGTTTGTAATGGAAATACGTTTGAAATAATTTTAGTTATAATTTCTCTTTGCTCTCTGTGTATTCAAATGAAAACAAAAATCAAAGAGAGAGATGGGAGAGGATGAATAATTGTGGAATTTGAGACAAAGCTAAGAACTTCATTCTGTTGTAATTATTTCTTAGAGATATTTTAATGAAGGAATTTATCCATTGATTTCTACATCTATTACTTGTAATCTGACTTGAAGTATTTTTCAAGGTAGAACTGACTCTTGGGAAGTTGGGCCCACTATATTGGACGAGGTGTTCCCTTGAACACCTACAATAGTTTAGTTGTGTGCTTGATTATTTGAATTTCAATCATTGTTCTTTAAAGTAAATTTCCTTTTATTTAAGTAATTTGTTGGCTGCTGCATTTTTCAGATTTGTTTCCTGCAATTTCTAGATTTCATTTAATTTATTGCTCTAGATTAGAGCATTTTAATTATGTTGAGTGCAATAGGTTAAATTTCCAATTCTTCAAGGTATGGTTTAACTCAGTATTGATTTAATTTGTATGATTATCATAATTCTTTTCTTGTCATTTACTTTCTGCTTTTGAATTTAGTATTGTTTTTCAAATCTTACATTTTATTTCTTGTCAAATCAGCTTGATAGTATAGAACATAATCATGTAGAACTAGTGTTAGTTGTTGGTAATTTCTTGCATATATTTTGTCGATTGCCTTGAAATAAAAATATGCTCCTCGGATTGATAATTAATGTCTAGGTGATTAGTTGTGTTTTTCTTTATCAATTAATTTTCCCAACATTTTGGCGTCGTTAGCACTACCACACTAATATATGGTTGCAGATGCATACCTAACTTCGTGAGAGCTAGATATTGAAGATGGAAGGTAAGAACCTATGCACACATCCTGGGGAACTAGTGATGGGTCTACCCTCAGTAGTCAAGCTTAGGTCATATAACATCCACTAATAGAATTAGGAATTTTAGAGGTGTAATTTTGAAAGGAAAAAAGAAAAATCTCATGATTCCACTCAAGTGGTGATGTAAGCTCCACCCATTTCACTAACCAATTGACAGTAAAGTTTGAAGGAGGATCACCAAAGTAGCACATGGAGAACATCTTCTATTTTGGGAATAAATGGCACACACTACTACTTTTGAATTTCCAATCAAAGATCTAGGAGGAGTGACACAAATGCACATCATTCCTCCATCTTCTCTACCAATTTTTCATGGTTTGGGAAATGAAGATCCAGATACATTCTTCTTTGAGTTTGAAGTACTTTGTAGAGGATATTATTATTGTGCTAATTCTCAAAGGTTGAAAAATTTTCCTCTTACTTTAAAAGGAGCAACTCTCCAATGATTCATGAGCCTTCATGGGAACTACATTCAAACATGAGAAGACATGAAGAATATATTCTTGAGGAAGTATAAACACTACTGCAAATCCAGTGAAGATATTTTCGGAATGATTCAAGGGGAAGATGAAATCTTGGAGGACTATCTGGAGCGATTTTGATACAACCTTCAAAAATAAAAGCATAAGCATTTGACAAAAGACGCATTGAAAACACTCCTACTCAAAGGAATCAAAGATGAATTTTTAGAACTCTTAAATCTAATAGGAAAAGGTGATTTTTTTTTTTTTTTTTTTTTTTCTTTTATCATATGATGATATTTGTGAAATATGCATAAGGTATTCAAGAGGAATCTCCAGGGTTGGTAAGAATTCTATAGAGTTTCTTTTTCAATCCTGCTACAAGAACAAGAGATACAGGAGATGAAATCAATGATTTATTTAAACATTTTAAAATTGATATTATCAGCTCTCTAATTTCACAATTGGACATTTTGCAAGTTAAAAAAAATCAAGAAGAATTTGAAGAAGTGTTTTCCTTCTACTTCCAAAAGAAACATCCCATAGATAGCTTCTCTTTCTTATCTAGGATGGAAGTAGCATATCAAAGAGATGGAGAAGATGCAACCATTTCACAACCATGGAAATTGTGGCCTACATGTATGTTTGAAAACAATTCCTCTCCAATTTCATTACTTGCATAATCCATTATGGAATAATCCTTTGTTAGGGAAGCCATATCAATCTCAGTATAACCCCCACCAATATTGTCCATAAATTTGGCATGGCTTATATTATGATTACATGACTACTTTCCCTCATCTTGTGGCACAATCACATCATCCATATTCTTCACCAACTCTTCCACAAAATCTTTCTTTCCTTCCTATCAAAATCATCCACACAACCCAATCAACTACATTGTCAAAATCCTCCATGTCATACACAATTTCCAACTCAACACATTCCATGCCCTCACAATAATAAACCAGTACAACATGTTTACAATGTTGAACTAAAAAAATTACCCACCCTTCCTATTCATTCTATCTCACATGCAGCATTGTAGAAAACTTATATTGAGATTGTGAAGGTTTCAAATAAACAAAAATGCAGAAGTTATGGAAGAAAATGAGGTTTCTTATAGTCTACATCAACAAACCATCGAGATCAATAAGACATTAGAAACTCACAAACTTCAAGAAATAAAAACTATGGGAAATCAAGAGAATAAAGGCTATATTGAATATTGGTTTCACTCTATCATCTGTATGTAGCATCACTCCATACTTTGGCAATTCTTAACACCATCCTTTCAAGGGTAGCTAGCCTCTCATACCCTATTATTTATTAACATGCATTTTTCAAATTCGGGTATGTACATACTTGAGGCCTTATTTCGAAAATGGATCCATTGGAAGTACTCTTATACATAAGAATATTTTATTTTTCAAATAGAGTAGGTTAGTGTAGCAAACCAAATAAAGAAGTACATAAATAGAAAAATTTCTTTATATGTAAAAATAGTTGTTTTTGTTGCAACATGTTGTGAAAATTAATATTAGTGATAAATGTTTGAATTTATTTATGTATGTAGACATATTATATTTAAAATCATGTTTCTACAAACATTCATCACCATTTTGGGAAAAATTGCTTGTTTACCATATTTTATGGCATGTGGGCTTGAGAAAATTACCAAAAACACAGTCGGATAGTCGTGTTTTGAGGGACCAAATGGAAATATTTTTAAAACATATTTCTATAGTAATTATCCATTTATGTCTAATTTACAACCCAATTTGAATTACTCAATTTGGATTTGAAACGAAAAAGTTATGACCTAAACATTGATAGGGTGTCTAGTAGGTAGCTCAGTGACAGAGTTAAGACAAACCATTTTTGAAACCTAAATGATTATATTTTGAAAATATGTTTATATGATATATTACCCCATGAATCTAGTTTATAATTCAATTTTAATCGCTTGATTTTGATATCGTATGAGAAATTATGACCCAAATACTGACTATCTATCGTAAATCATGACTCTTAAAACTCTGTTTTTCTAGTTGTTCATTAGCATATTTGACCCATCAATTATTCTTGCCTTCAAATCATGGTTCTATTGAAGATATATACATCAATATACTTTCATTTCCAATTTGAATAATCTCAATCTGTCATCAAACGAAAACGTTATGCTTAAAATATAAACTGTTGGTCTAAGCTGGGAAATTGAAAATGACTATGTTACACAGGTCGTTCTATGTAAATTTGACACATCATCTCATGAAATTTTAAAAAATTGTTTCTATTTTATATATCCCTCTACATTTACTTTCATTTGGCTCTGGAATCACTCAAATTGGATGAAAAACAACTAAGTTATGATTAAAACATTGCAAGTTAGCATGATTTGCCACTACTCTCCTGCAAGTAATAAATTAATTTTTCTTTGTTATTTTTTTGTGAATTTGTTTTACAGAGTAACTAATTGTTATTTTTTTGCATATTTCTTGGATTAGGGGAGCAGTATCGCCTCTCTTTCTCCATGATTTCATGTTTATTGCAGGTAGACCCTCGTTTTGTTTTTCCAAGTCCAGGAGAATAAAGAAGGTCAATTTATGAACGAGTTATTCTTGAAGACAATGTTAATGAAATAAGGGAATTTTATCCAAATACCTGTTAGGAAATTTAATATCATATGATTTTTATTTTTTCTAGTTGTCACGATCTAAAAATATTTTGAAACATAATATCTTGTTATAAAATTGTTCCTGCTATTGCTCACCAACATGGAGAAAACAATGTGAAGACTTTTTCATTACTTGACAGATTCATAACAGGAGAAATGAAGAATTGATTTCCATTTGAAGATCAAAATAATTTCTATCAAAACATTTTTCCAAAAGATCTTTTGTTTCCATTCATTCACCATTGACATATTGTTGTTCCCTTAGGAAACAACATTGCTGCAGCCAAAATCACAACTGTTGTAACTTAAGTTATTTATTTATTTATTGTTTTTCAATAAAGTGTTGTTTCTTTTCTGATTTCTCTTATGTTTTTCTGTTTCAGGTGTTGTTTACCTCAAATTCACCCCTTTTGTTCCTTCATCAAAATAAAAGAAGGCGGTTCTTAAGTTTCATGATGTTTCTCCACATCTATCAATCTGTTCCCCAAGTCTTATCAAGTATATGGTTTCCTCATATCTGATATTAACACACTCTTATAGTAAGTCTTGTCATGAATGATTCACTCTTAATTCCTCATTATTTTTTAACGTGACTATGACTATTGGATGGCTAATCATTTTCCATGTCGCCTTGCTAGGATTTCCCTTTGAGTTCGTTTTTGGGAAGGATTGCGACAGTCATACGTGATACTTTATGTCTACAAGCTTAAAATAGTATGGGTAGTTTTGAGGTTGTAACAATGGTATTATTGGATAAATAATTCTCGAATCATGATTTCCATTCCTTTGGGCACAATTGTTGTTCCTTACAACTTAGTCATTCTCTCTTTATGGTACAGTTGTTGTTCCCTCCAAAGGTACAATTGTTGTTCCCTTTGTCACATCTGTTGTTCCCTCCAAAGGTACAACTATCATTCCCTTTGACACAACTATTGTTCTGTTAAAAGAAACAATTGTTGCTCCCTTTGACATAGTTGTTGTTTCATTAAAAGAAACAATTGGTGTTCCCTGTGACACAATTGTTGTTCTGTTAAAAGAAATGATTGTTGTTCCCTTTGTTAGAGCTGTTGTTCCCTTTGTCACAATCGTTGTTCCCTTCAAAGGTACAATTGTGGTTCCCTTAGTCAGAACTGTTGTTCCCTTGGTCACGGTTGTTGTTCCCTTAATCACATTTGTTGTTCTTTTGGTCACAGTTTCTAATCCCTTAGTCACAAACGTTGTTCCCTTGGTCGCGATTGTTGTTCCCTTAGTCACAGTTGTTGTTCCCTTAGGTCATGATTGTTGTTCCCTTAGATCGTAGTTGTCGTTCCCTTAGATTGTAGTTGTCGTTCCCTTAGATCGTAGTTGTCATTCCCTTAGATTGTAGTTGTCGTTCCCTTAGGTCACTCTTGTTGTTCCATTAGGTCGCAGTCATTGTTCCCTGACTCACAACTATTGTTTCTAAGTCACAACTATTGTTACATCAATCACAACTATTGTTATTATCCAATTTTCATGTTTGATTCAACACATATAGGTCTTTTCGATTCTTTTTTCCCCTTGGCGAATGGGAAATAATTTTAATGCTCTAAGCCCTCTTAGACATAATGATTGAGTAGTCAATTTATCTTTGTTTTTTTATAAACATAATATTATTTTTAAAGGAATAATTATGCAAAGATGATTTTATCATGCCAACTTTCAACTTTCCTAATTTAGCAAGTCCTTGATCTTGTAAAATGTATGATGATGAAAACAAAAATGTACTTAAATATTTCCATCATTATCTATTAAACTGTTCCTCAAACCCAATCTTAATAGAGAAAATTATATTTATCAAAAATCATTTGAAGGTTATTAGTTTTTGAGAAGCAAAATTACCCAAGTTGAAAATATTTACTACAAAATTTTTTGCACCATCCCTAGCTCTTAAGGAGTTGACCTGCCACCCCATCTATTAAGTAATATTTTGTTGATTAACAATAACCATAGTTGAATTTTAAACAAAAATAGTCAACTGGAGGATAGGAGGTCTCATCACGATTCGAACTACCATGATAATAAGTCCTAATAGAGTGACATTACCAATACGGGTCGCCAAACCAGGGTAATGGCCTTCGGTTGTACAGATGAAGGACAAGAGGTCTCATCATGAACCAACTTGTTCACTTTTTTTATCTCCCATGAATGACATTTTTATTAACTGGTTAGCAAGCCAAAACAATGATCTTCAGTATGTTAGAGCTTAGATTTTCCTCAGGCTGGAAAGGCAAGGGTCTAGGTCCACATCAAACCACGCTTAGCCTCATAGCTAGCCCTACGAGGACAGGAGAGGGCTCTCTCCGGGTCAAACTCGGCAAAGATAATCAATGGGGCTCGAGATGACTAAAATAAAAAGCTAATGTTAGGCTAGATATGAAGTACAAGGGTTTGATTTGATTTTTTAGGAGTTTTTGTGTTGGAATAGGGAAAGGAAAATCTGGGCTTGGGGATGAGGCATAGTTTTTTGCGGAGGTCCGATTGGGGCAAGGAAGGCGATTGTCTTGATGCTTTTAAAGGGAATGAATGGGTAGATCATACTGGTGAGGAGATAAGGAGAGCAAGAAGGTTTCAAGGATTCTCCTTAAACATATGAAAACATGGAAAATCAAACAAATTTAAAGGCAGAGCATGACAATCAATGGATTCTACCTTAATCACTACATTTGTTCAATTGCAGAAGATGATAGTAAGGAAAATGATAAACATAAAAACTTACAATTATTGAGAGAAGCACACCATCAAAACATAAAGCCACATGGATCCCAAACAGTGCTGCAAAACCCTGGTCTATCCTTAGCCAAAAATGTAGAGAAAATATGTACAATAGTATGCTAAAGCAATCCCAAGTGTCCAACCCTGAAAATGACTGAGAGATTACATGATATAGACTAGCCCAACTCATTCCCATGCCTTTAGGGGTCGAGCTCATCATTCTAGGAGTTGTTTCAACCAATTCTAAACCAAGCACTAAAATCTAGGCAATCAAAACAACTTGCCTCTATATGTTAGGAAACTGATTCATTCATTAAATTTTCACTTGTTAGTGAATGAATCCTCTAGAACAAGTAAATAAGTTGCAAAATTACATCATGTTTATCCAATTACATCAAGCTAGATCAAAAATTACATCTGGAAGCAAAACTAGTCAAACTGGCCGAATTTCTGAGTTGGAAGGTGAAAAATTGGCCAAAAATCCTCTGTGCGCCGCACCAAATCCTGTATGCATCGCGCCACGTTGACACTGCGTTTGAGGCACTTCCTGAAGTCCAAATTGTGCCCAAGGTAGCTTGTTGGAAATCCCTGCCTTTCTACTTTCCAACCCAAGTGGAATTTTTCAATTTTGCATCCATTTGCCCCTCCAAAACTGCAATCTCCCAAGACTGCTTCCTGTGTGTCAAAATAGGGGCAGTGAGGTCATTTTCTGAGTGTTTTTTGACCTTTTGGGGACTCAAAATTTGCCCAAACTTCTTGGCCATGCACCAACAGTCATGATTTGTCATGCCAAATCCAGAAATATAAAGTTTTTTCCATTTGGAGCTCCCTAGGAAGATCATGTGCCATGTGGCGCGACGCACAGGGAGAAAAACCCTGTTTTTTAGTGCAAAAATTTTCCAAAATGCAAAAATTGCTCCAAGTTTCTTGAAATTTGGGTTGGAGCTTCTTCATCAAGATCAATGGTGGGCCAAGGATGCCTCAGCCAATATCTGGAGTCGATCATGCTCTTTTTGCCTCTTTTGTCTTTATCCTGAACCTGTGGCGTTGATGTGTCAAACTGTGTTGGACTGTCTTAATGATTGTGCAACCTATGCCACCAAGGAAAAGTAGTGAAGTAAGGAAGGGGAGAGAAATATAGTGAGGGATTAGGGACTTTTGGGACAAATTTTGTTAGGGACATATGGGAAGTTTTGAGGGATTTGATGTATAGGGTTAGGAATTGTTGTGTAAGGTTTGAGGTGTTAGGAATTTGGGAAAGAGAATTTGGGAGAATGAATTAATGAACCTAGGGGGGTAGGGAAACTTAGGGAATGATGAAAATAGGGGAGAAATGGGATGGAGGAGTGAATTTGGTGACAAAACAATGATTTTGAAACCCTAACAACAAGTTCCTTGAGGTACTTTGGAGGTAGGGTTTAAGATTTTTGTTCAATCGTTATCATCCACAAAGCACCATAACCTATCACAAAATTTGATGAAGCACCAAGATAATGACCCTACTTGGCAAATCCACGCGAGTTATGAGCAATTTGGTGCAATTTCTAGCAAATTCGGGCTTTCAGGTGTATGTGTTGTGCCGCATACCCAGTGCGCCACGCCTATGTAAATTTACACTGTGTAATTTCTCCCAGTGCGTCGTGCCCCTCTAGTGCGCTGCGCCACCTGCTCTATGCGCCGCACTGACCAAGTTGCCTCCAACTTCACTCAATTTCACAAAACTTACTTTGAATTGCTTCCACTTGGTTGTTGGCACACAAATGACATTGATTCTCATGGAAATGTCTTTATAAAGACATGGATTTGATTTTTGTTTCTTCAAAACCCATTTTTGTAATGTTTGGCATTGGCACATTTTGACTTTTTAATACAACTCTATTCTTTTCGTTTCCTCTTTAATTTTAGCTTGAATGATGAATCTTTTGGCTATTTTTTGCAGGGATAGCTGACATAGAATTTGGCAAAGGCGACCAGGGCTGCATCTGAAGAATTCAACAACTGAAAAAACTTTTGAAAATTTACAAAGACGAAATGTCGACTTTTCTTCAAAACAGAGTTTTGAAGAAGAGTCATAATCCATCCATATGATGATGAAAATTGTGAAATACAAAAAAAAAACATATGTAAAACCTCCCTCTAGCCTGCTGGCATTATTGGACACTTTGACGACTCAATTGGTGAAAACCCTAGACCTAGTGACTGAAATGACGTTTGCTGATCAAAAACTAAAACAAGACTGTAAGTGAATTTTAAAACTCAATTTCGATGAACAGACCTGAACCAGTAGTGTAAGGCATGAGGGGTATTGAATGACCAAACCCTTCCGTCAGATTATGGCATGCCGCTAGAGAAATGCAACTGAGTGAAACGAGCAAGACACCTAAAAATGAAATCCAATAAAGAGAAATGATCTCTGACGGAGGGATGTAAATACCGACTCTAACATTGGCTCCAATGGGGATGGTAGCTCCTTGGAGGTGCCAAGGACCGCAGATCTTTGGGAGAGCAGACAGTGCCTTCATCCATTGGGCAATGGAGTCAAAAACTCAAGCTGAAATTCATGACTGAAAACGGATGACGTGACGACACAAATTGACTCTCACTCAACTAAACACTGACTCAATACTTAACACAACCGACAAACTAGAAATGATGCTCAAAGTAGAGCTTATTCATCAAAACCTACTCTAATAGTTTCATTCATCACATGATCAAGTGAAATGAAACAACCAATGCAACTAGGTAAGTATTCTGGCTACTGTTTGTATTCTCTGCAAGTGCTTGCTTATGAACAACAAGAGAGAACTACTGAAAGGCAACTCCCATGACAACTTAGAAACAGATCCGTTGAATGATATGGATTCTCTATCCGCCTCCAAAAACACTGCATAAGGATCTTGAAGTTCATGCACACTGGGACATAGCTCATCCAATGGATTACTTCTCTTTTCCTCATACCACGAATGCAAACTTTGATTTGACCTTTGTGACGAGAATCCTGCTAAAAATGACAAAGAAATCGGCTGCCGGATTAAGTTTGTATCCATACTTTTGTCAAGTTGACTGCTGATAAACTTGCAAAGCATGAGTTGACTGGATGACTTCAATAATATTGAGAAAGGATCTTCATAAAGATAGCTTTTGATTTCCATTAACACATTACTGCTCTGGTCTAGGTAATCTTCATAGCTAGAGATTAAGATTTTTCTCACATCTGTGCTGTCTTTCTTTGGGGACAGCAGCAAGCTGCCAAAAGGATCCTGAATTTCGTGAATAACCGAACTTTGTTGTTGATTCCAAATAGAACAAAAGTCTCCTTTATCAATCTCCTCATATGACTGCAAACCTTGGTATGGGCTATGCAATGAACAATCTGTTAAACAAGATAATGAAGGTGACCTTTGAATCAGATTATCATCAACATTCTCTTCTGTCACATGGTTAGCCAATGGGGAAGAACTTTTACAACAAACATCATCCAACACACGAGCAATAGGATCATCAAAATCTTGAAAAGACTGTTGCGATGTATCCATTAAAACACATCCTACTAGCTGTTCATCTTTTTCTTTAGAGATATTACGAAGATTAGCCTTATAAACTAAAATGATTCAAAACAAAAGGGTACATAATCCTCTTGCATCATTAAATCATGTATTTCGGCTACCACACCTTCATCTGTAATCTGACCTTCATCCTCAACATTAAAACTGAGAGATTTTTTATTTCCTACAGGCTGCTCATTTGAAAATTTACTATGCAATTTACCCTTTAAAAAATGAAATGATTCAAAACAGAAAGGTAGGGAGTCATCCTGTATCATTTGATAATATGTGCCAGCTTCCATGTTTTCATGTGCAACTTGACAATCAATGGCATTCGGGGGCTGCAAATCTGGATATGAGAAGTCTTGAACAAGGTTTTCATTGCTCTCAAGATGGTCCAGATCAAGACTTGTTGACAACTGATTTCTGATTGCACGGAAGTTGTCTCTGATGAACTGAAGTGAAGCAAAAGAAAAAGGCAAAGATCCTTCACTCACTTCACAATTTGTTGTACTTTCCTCGTCATTGTCATAGCTGATATGCATCGTTTGATCACTGTATTCGAGCTGCTAAAAGTGAACTTCCTCCTCCCACAAACTAGCTGTTGATTTGTCTGCAAGATTAGCTTCAGTTTGGAGAACATAATCATCATCATACTGATCAAACTGAGGCAAATCATCAGTATAAAACACATCATCAAGCATACATGTCATATCAATAGATCTCTCTTCTCCAAGATGATCTATAAAACAATCATTACCAGATCTATGACAATTGGGATCAGAAAGAAGATGTTTTGGATCAGCAACTTGTTCTTCTTCAATCAGCAAACCATGGGCTTGAACATCATAATCATTCCTTGTGGTGATCTTTCGCATCATCTTCTCCACTACACTTACCAAAATGTCAAGCTTTACCTCTAGAGATGTCAATTCCTCCGGATCTATGTTTTTCATCTCTTCTTCTTTCAACCTTGCCCTTCGGATCAGCAGATGCGCCTCTACATTTACTGCATTGTTCTGCATCTCGTGAAGTGTTGCAATATTCCTTTCTCTCATCTGAAACTCCATTTCCAGATCAAAGGCACCTAGATAGTGCAAGAGAGAAGATCTAGGAGGAGGCCTTATATCAACTGGCATCGAATAATAAACTTGGTTAAATCTAGCTGAAAACTATTGTACTGTCTCCCCTGGCAGTCTTTTTAGCTGGTTATACTCTTCTATAATCAAGAAAAGGTCCTGTCCAATCACCCACCTGTCAAGGAAAGCTTTGATGAACTGCTGTAAATCTGAGATGCTCGCATCAGGCAGGGTTTTGAACCAACTCTTCACTTTGCCTTGCAAAGAAAGAGCAAAAAGCCTAATACTAACATCTTCGTCATCAACCTCAAAAAGGTCTAGAAAAGTCTCAACATTCTGCACATGTTGCTCAGCATTGACATTCTTACATTCACCATCAAATCTCGGAAAATATAGGTAATAATTTGCAAGGAAAGCATGGAGAATAGAAGGTAAAACAAGAGGTTTATACCTATCTGGGATTTTACAAGGTGTAGGAGTATGTATAGAAGGTTTAGAATCGGTCTTGGTCTCTTTAAGCTCATCATTTTGAAGACGATCATCACAAGATTCAAAAAGGGTCTTGATCAAGCTCAAAGGCATGCAAATCTTTGGTATTTACAATCTTCAAGGGGAAAGAATCAAATGCAAGCCGAGGATCTTTTCTCAAATACAATATACTTTGCAAAGCCTTCTTGACATTCTTGGGAAAAGAGAAGAAATAACTTAGAACAAAGAACAAAATGTCTTGAATGAAATTCCAACTTAAATACCTGAGCTGTCCATATTGTCCTTTCATGTTTCTGCTGGTCAGGTTCATCCTCCAGTGGATCCTTTGGATCTGATCTCAAAAATGATTTGGAGTCGCCAGGTGAATGATTTCAGCCTTTCCAGTGTCTGATTGTTGTCCACAATCAACAATCAGATCTAACTCGATACATGTATTGGGGTGATCGTTTAAATCATATGTTCAATTTATAAACTAGACTAGAGATTGACTGAAGCATCTTTCATCTACTTTCGCTAATGCAAAGCAAGAGCGTTTCGAAGGCTACCTGGCCAACTTCAGGCTCCATCTGTAGTCTACAAAGCCAAACAATGATAATAAACTTTCATCCCCAGCGGAGTCGCCACTATGTTAGTGCTCAAATTTGCCTCAGGCTGGAAAGGCAAGGGTCCAGGTCCACATCAAACCACACTCAACCTCGTAGCTAGCCCTACGAGGACAGGAGAGGGCTCTCTCCGGGTCAAACTCGGCAAATATAATCGATGGGGCTTGAGACGACTGAAATAAAAAGCTAATGTTAGGCTAGATATGAAGTACAAGGGTTTGATTTGAGTTTTTAGGAGTTTTTGTGTTGGAATAGGGAAAGGCAAATCTGGGCTTGGGGATGAGGCACAATTTTTTGCAGAGGTCTGATTGGGGCAAGGAAGGCGATCGTCTTGATGCTTTTAAATGGAATGAATGGGTAGATCAAACTGGTGAGGAGCTAAGGAGAGCAAGAAGGTTTCAAGGATTCTCCTTAAACAGATGAAAACATGGAAAATCAAACAAATTTAAAGGCAGAGCATGAAAACCAATGGATTCTACCTTAATCACTTCATTTGTTCAATTGCAGAAGATGATAGTAAGGAAAATGATACACATAAAAACTTACAATTACTGAGAGAAGCACACCATCAAAACATAAAGCCAATCCCAAACAGTGCTGCAAAACCCTGGTCTTTCCTTAGCCAAAAATGTAGAGAAAATATGTACAATAGTATGCCAAAGCAATCCCAAGTGTCCAACCCTGAAAATGACTGAGAGATTACATGATATAGACTAGCCCAACTCATTCCCATGCCTCTAGGGGTCGAGATCATCATTCTAGGAGTTGTTTCAACCAATTCTAAACCAAGCACTAAAATCTAGGCAATCAAAACAATTTGCCTCTATATGTTAGGAAACTGATTCATTCATTAAACTTTCACTTGTTAGTGAATGAATCCTCTAGAACAAGTAAATAAGTGAAAAAATTACATCATGTTTATCCAATTACATCAAGCTAGATCAAAAATTACATCTGGAAGCAAAACTAGTCAAACTGGCCAAATTTCTGAGTTGGAAGGTGAAAAATTGGGCAAAAATCCTCTATGCGCCGTGCCAAATCCTTTATGCATCGCGCCACTTTGAGGCTGAGTTTGAGGCACTTCCTGAATTCCAAATTGGACCCAAGATAGCTTGTTGGAAAGCCTTGCCTGTCTACTTTCCAACCCAAGTGGAATTTTTCAATTTGGTGTCTATTTGCCCCTCCAAAACTGCAATCTCCCAAGACTGCTTCCTGTGTGTCAAAATAGGGGTAGTGAGGTCATTTTTTTGAGTGTTTTTTGACATTTTGGGGACTCAAAATTTTCCCAAACTTCTTGGCCATGCACCAGCAGTCATGATTTTTCATGCCAAATCTAGAAATATAAAATTTTTGCCATTTGGAGTTCCCTAGGAATAGCGCGCGCCACGTGGCGCAGCGCACAGGGAGGAAAACCCTGTTTTTTAGTGCAAAAATTGCTCCAAGTTTCTTGAAATTTGGGCTGGAGCTTCTTCATCAAGGGAAATGGTGAGCCAAGGATGCCTCAACCAATATTTGGAGTCAATCATGCTCTTTTTGCCTCTTTTGTCTTTATCCTGAACCTATGGCGTTGATGTGTCAAACTGTGTTGCACTGTCTTAATGATTGTGCAACCTCTGCCACCAAGGAAAAATAGTGAAATAAGGAAGGGGAGGGAAAGATATTGAGGGATTAGGGACTGTTGGCATGAATTTTGTTAGGGAAATATGGGAAGTTTTTGAGGGATTTGATGTATAGGGTTAGGAATTGTTGTGTAGGGTTTGAGGTGTTAGGAATTTGGGAAAGAGAATTTGGGAGAAGGAATTAATGAACCTAGGGGGGTAGGGAAACTTAGGGAATGGTGAAAACAGGGGAGAAATGGGATGGAGGAGTGAATTTGGTGACAAAACAATGATTTTGAAACCCTAACAACAAGTTCCTTGAGGTACTTTGGAGGTAGGGTTTAAGATTTTTGTTTAATCGTTATCATCCACAAAGCACCATAACCTATCACAAAATTTGATGAAGCACCAAGATAACGACCCTACCTGGAAAATCCACACGAGTTATGAGCAATTTTGTGCAATTTCTGGAAAATCCGAGCTTTCAGGTGTATGCGCCGCGCCGCATACCTAATGCGTTGCGCCGTCCCAGTGCGTCGCGCCTGTGTAAATTTACGCTGTGTGATTTCTCCCAGCGTGCCGCACCCCTCCAGTGCACTGCACCACCTGCTCTATGCGCTGAGCCGACCAAGTTGCCTCCAATTTCACTCAATTTCATAAAACTTACTTTGAATTGCTTCCACTTGGTTGCTAGCACACAAATGACATTGATTCTCATGGAAATGTCTTTATAAAGACATGGATTTGATTTTTGTTTCTTCAAAACCCATTTTTGTAATGTTTGGCATTAGCACTTTTTGAATTTTTAATACAACTCTGTTCTTTTCATTTCCTCTTTAATTTTAGCTTGAATGATGAATCTTTTGGCTATTTTTTGCAGGGATAGTTGACATATAATTTGGCAAAGGCGCCCAGGGCTGCGTCTAAAGAATTCAACATCTGAAAAAACTTTTGAAAATTTACAAAGACGAAATGTCGACTTTTCCTCAAAACAGAGTTTTGAAGAAGAGTCATAATCCATCCATATGATGATGAAAATTGTGAAATACAAAAAAAACATGTGTAAAACCTCCCTCTGGCCTGTTGGCATTATTGGACACTTTGATGACTCAATTGGTGAGAACCCTAGACCTAGTGACTGAAATGACGCTTGCTGATCAAAAACTAAAACAAGATTGTAAGTGATTTTTAAAACTCAATTTCGATGAACATACCTGAACCAACAATGTAAGGCATGAGGGGTATTGAATGACGAAACCCTTCCATCAGATTATGGCATGCCCCTAGCAGAATGCAACTGAGTGAAACGAGCGAGACACCTAAAAGTGAAATGCAATAAAGAGAAATGACCTCTGACGGAGGGATGTAAAGACTGACTCTAACACAGTATACATCTAAATAAATTGAAACTCTCTTGTAACTATGTCTTTATTTCTAATAGATGGGACATTGGCATCTCAAAGGGTTAAAACGGCATCCCTATCGAGGCTATGGACGCATGTTGGCAGCAGTGACCATGCCTATGGTATAGAAGTTAATTCAATACTATGATCTACTTGGTTACCTTGCTTTCTCAAAACTAATTTCTAATAAATCTTATTATTGCATATATAAGGTTTGCTAGAACTCACGGTTCATGGGGTAATATTTAATCAATTCTTAGATGATAATGGTTATGATTTATATCTATTATTGAGTTATAAATATTCACTTTACATGTCAGGGATGAAACTTTTGGGATATTTGACATTTGACATTTTGTATCATCTAATCTATCATTTATTTATTCTACAAGTTTCATATCTTTAACCAAAGATAATTGCTTTCCCCAATCAATGGCCATTTATTCCTAGCTTAACAACACTACTAGTATTTTGGGGTAGAATAAAGAGGCCTAATTCTGATTTTGAATCCCAAGTAATTGGTCAAACCTTGAGAAGAAAATATTGAGATAACTAATTCTCACAGTTTTTTTGCTCATAACAACCAAATATTATGGGTATAGGGAATGCATGTTTTACCTTCTGATCCATTATTATCCCATGGCATCACAACAAGATTATGTCACTTTTAAATATAATGAGGTAATTGAGGTGATGAATCACTGATTGACACTACTAATGATGTGTTATAGAAATATTGATGACAAGGAAACTAAGCAGTTTGGGGGAAGAAAACCTTGCTACGCTTTGTAATTACTTTCTTTTAGCTTGCATGGCTTCCACATTTTACATCAATTTCAGAAACAACTCAGCCTACATCAGCTTCAACAAATGTTAGTCCATACATGTCATTCCACATTTTTACGGAGGTAAAACTTGAGGTAAAATAGCATAAGTTTTTGATTTATTAAAAGTTTAGGAGAATGTCATGAAAAACCACTCAGCATTGTTCACTCATATTTTTCAACCATTAGTTCCACTTCTTTACCACTTCCCATTATTCAAAGACACAAAAGCTTTCATTTTGGGAGAGTGTTACTTTCATTCATTTATTTATCATGACCATTCCTTTAATACTCTTTATCATCCATCAATCTCCTTATTCATACTCACAACCTCCCTTATTCGATGTTGTTTTACACCAAGCATAGATTTCAACAACAATTGTAGAAACCACCTCAATTTCTTTTCTAGTATAGCATGAGGGCATGCTAATTCTCTAGTTTGGGGGAGGATTTTCTATGCATGATGGATATTTTCTCCTTTCTTCCTCATTTAAGACATACAATTTCATTTTTATACAGTGAAAAAATTGATTTGTGTATATCTTTAAAACTATGAACTCAATTCTTGTGATTTTTGGATAGCAAAGGGATATCATTAAAATACACAAACCCAGAAAATTTCAAGCTAAATCAATTTGTAAAATTCCAAAAATCATGCACTGTCACTTACAACCATTTTGTTTATATCTTGGGATCTATGCATCAAAAATATCTGATTTTTGGATGCTTGCAAAATTTTAGCAAAATATGGTTTGTAGTTTTTGAGAAAATGGTTAATGAAGTTTGTTATTACTTGTATCATATTTTGTTGCAACTTCATATACATATGGTTGAAAGTCAATGTGTCAATTGTTACACCTTCACCAACACTGCTAGAATTGAATATCTATTATTCTAAAGAAGTATTTAAGGAAGAATCCATTTGTTCCATCAATATCATAAGTTGGGGTGAGAATTCTGATTATTGTTTTACAACATGGTTAATACAGAGGCATTGGGTTGCATGAGGACATACAACATGTTCAGTTTGGGGGAGATGTTGGGCCACTAATTTTTCATTATTATTATCACTTTTTAACGTCTATTTCATCCATTTCTACCATTCTTTATCATGTTATTTATCGTAATCTATCATATAATTCCATTTTATAGTTATTTATGTGCTTGTGAGTAAATAATACTTTTTCTCCTTTATTTTTAATAAATTGATGATATTAGGCATGATTTTGCCAATGATGGTTTATTAATGAATTTGTTATAACATCACTTACTATTTTAGCTTCCAAGATCTCTTCCAGATTGAAAATTTGATCTCCAACTCATAATCAAATATTCAAACCTAGAAATTCACTAGGATAAAAAGTGATAGTTTTGCGTTGGACATTTCGGGCAAATGAAGATGAATGTTGAAAATCCGAGACATGAGTTTTGTGCAGAATGGACCAAATTAGTTTTCTAATGAGCCGTTTTCCAAAATTTAGTATAGGCTGAGACAAATGAAAGGTTCACTGAAGGTGATTTTCTCAGAATTGTCATTGCGGCTGTTTTGCAAATTCTTCCAATTGTAATACCAGATTCTACTTGTTCCATTTGAATCATGATGGAGAGATATTTCATATATGATCTTGTTGATCAATTTGTTTCGGACAATCCAAATTTTTAATGGAAATAAGTTTGAAATCATTTTAGTTGTAATTTCCCTTTACTCTCTATGTATTTAAATGAAAATAGAGATCATAGAGGGAGATGGGAGAGGATGAACACTTGTGGAATTTGAGGCAAAGCTAAGAAATTCATTCTATTGTAATTATTTCTCAGAGATATTTTAATGAAGGAATTTATCCATTGAGTTCTACATCTATTACTTGTAATCTGATTTGAAGTATTTTTCAAAGCAGAACTGACTCTTAGGAAGTTGGGTCTGCTACCTTGGACGAAGTGTTTCCTTGAACACCTACAGTAGTTTAGTTGTGTGCTTCTTTCTTTGAATTTCAATCATTATTATTTAAAACAAATTTCCTTTTATTCAAGTAATTCGTTGGCTGTTGCATTTTTCAAATTTGTTGTTTCATGCAATTTCTAGATTTCATTTAATTTGTTGCTCTAGATTAGAGCATTTGAATTCTGTTGAGTACAATAGGTTAAATTTCCAATTCTGTAAGGTATGGTTCGATTCAATATTGATTTAATTCGTGTGATTATTATAATTCTTTTCTTGTCATTTACTTTTTGCTTTTTCATTTAGTATTGTTTTTCAAACCTTACATTTTATTTCTTGTCAAATGAGCTTGATAGTGTGGAACATAATCATGTAGAACCAATGTTAGTTGTTGGTATTTTCTTGCATATATTTTTCCGATTTCCTTGAAATAAGAAGACGCTCCTCGGGTTGATAATTAATGTCTAGGTGATTAGTTGTATTTTTATTTATCAATTAATTTGTCCAACATACACATGTTGCATGAAGATGAGAACACGGACAACTCTTAAGATCAAGGAGGGGAGCTTGAAATCATCAGCTTACCAATAAGCAACTAAGGATAATCGATTTTTAGGATCCGAGGTAGGCTCCGAAATTTGCAAGTGAGCCAAAACTTTGGAGAGTAGTTGTAGCCGCTACAACATCCCCAACATTACTATGTTACCATCTCATCACATTGGCAATATTTTGTTGAGTCTTCATCAAACTTTGTGCTCGGCCTATGCACCTACATTAGGCTTCCCTAGAAAGAAAAAATTTATGAGCTCTTGCTCGTAAGGTCTTCAACAAAATAACTTGCTTTTTGTAGAGATGCAACATTCATCCAAGTAGAATCTTCGACTGAATGACCTTTCCACTTCACCAATTAATTCCAAATTTTCCTGCCCTCTAGTCTGCTTTGCAATCTTTGTGTTCAAAATAATTTTAGCTTCCAATGTTTTTTCCATAGGAATTTGTTTTACCCACTGTTACTCACTAATTTCATCATTTTCTACATTTTTTGTAGATGAGTCTTTGTCACCGACTAGATAAGGATACAAATCACTCACATTGAAAATGGGTTAAATACTTATGCCTGTAGGTAACTCTAGTTCATAAGCACTTGCATAAAACTTGTGAAGTATCTTGCAGGGACTTATCTTCTTCATTTTAAGTTTATTATACAACCCTCTTGGAAACCTCTCCTTTCTCAAGTGAGATAAGACCATCTCTCCCACTTAAAAGTTCACTTCTCTTCTTTTTAAATCTTCTTTATGCTTGTATCTAGAGTTGCTGACTTGTAACCCCTGCTTAACTTGCTCATGTGACTCACTCATTGCTGCTCCATAATCTTCTCCTTCAACACTTCTTTGTTCCAATCTGCCCAATTCTCGCAGTTTAGAAACTCCCCTAGTATGCATTCCATACAAAATATGAAATGGAATTTTTCTTGTGCTCCTATTTGGCGAATTATTATGCAAACTTTTTTGATCTAATACATGATCCCATTGCTTTGGATGATCACCCACAAGGATTCTTAATATGTTCCCAAGACTTTTTTTCACTGCTTCAGTCTATCCATCAGAATGTGGATGATAGGCTGAGCTGAAGTTTAACTTGGTTCCAAGTTTCTTCCACAAGGTTCTCCAAAAATGCCTTGTAAACCTTGTGTCACTGTCAGTAATTATACTCTTTGGAAAACCATGTAGTCGAACAATCTCATTGAAAATAAAGTTAGCCACATGTGTAGAATCACTAGTTTTGTAACATGGAATAAAATGAGCCATCTTTGTAAATATGTCCACAACTACAAGTATTGAGTCATTATCTCATTGTGTCTTTGGCAAGCCCAAAACAAAATCCATACTCACCAAGTCCAATGGTCTACTAGGAATGGGTAAAGGAGTATATAGTCTAGCATTTTGGCTCCTTACTTTCGCATGTTGACACACTTAGCACCTACTTGCATATTTCTGCACATTTGCTTTCATCTTTGACTAGAAATAGAAATGATCCAACTACCCAAGTGTCTTATCAACACAAAATGTCCTGCCAACCTTCCATTGTCCTTCTTTTGAATCAAATTCTCTCTCATAAAACAATTTCAAATACATAGTATGTTGTTCTTGAATAGAAAACCATCCTACAATAGTAACTCTTTCCATGGGTTGCTATCTTTGCTCACATGATTCTTGCACGCATCAAAAGCTTCTTGAAAACCAACATCAATTTCATACAAATCCTTCAAATGGTCAAATCCTAAAACCTGCACTTAACTCTCTTGCATGATCAAACTTCTCCTACTTAAAGCATCGAATACCTTGTTTGCTTGTCCACTTATATGCTTCAAAACAAAGGTGAAACTCTGTATAAATTCAACCCTCTTGGCATGGTTATCGTTCAAATTGTGTTACTACATTATATACTATAATCCAAAATTATTAGAGAACAAAACAAACTACTTAGGCATTAAATAGTGCCTCCAATTCCTCAAATCTTGATTCACACATAGAACTCTTTTTCATAAGAAGAGTATTTATGTTTTGAGTTACTTAACTTCTCGTTGTAATATGCAACAAGGTTTATCTTCTTGGCTTAGTACACCTCCAATAGTTGTCCCACTGGCATCACATCTTACTTGAAAATTTTGATTGAAGTCAGGAAACTTCAACATTGGTTTCTTGGTGATCTTCTCTTTCAAAAACTGGGAAATTTTCTCTGTCGTTGTTGTCCAACAAAATGGTTGTCTGTCCTTCCTGATTGTATCTATTGTAGGTGCACAAATACCACTGAAGTTCTTGATAAAATTTTTATAGAAGCGGGGTAAACCATGAAGCTTCTAACTTTGAAAATTCTCTTAGGTGAAGGCCGATTCACAATTGCCTCTATTTTCTCAAGATCCATTTTCAATCCATCTTTGAAAATGACAAAACCTAGGTATACTAACTCAGGTTTCATAAAAGCACATTTCTTCAGGTTAATTAACAAATTTTCTTACTACAATATTTCCAGAACCTATCTCACATGTCTAAAGTGCTATTCTTTAGTTTGAATGAAATTTAAAATATCACCTAAGTAAACAATGACAAACTTACCAATGAACTCTTTCAAGACTTCGTTCATCAACCACATGAATGTATTGGGTGCATTGTTAAGTCCAAATGGAATGACAAACCATTCATAAAACCCATCATTGGTCTTGAAAGATGCCTTCCACTCGTTCCCTTCTCTGATCCATATTTAATGGTAACCACTCTTCAAATAAATATTTGAAAAGTAAGCTTCTCCACTCAAACAATCCATCATACCATCCATCCATGGAAAGGGAAATATGTAGCTAATCATGATCTTGTTGATTATTTTGGAATCTGTACACATCCTCCAATCTCCATCCTTCTTTAGACTTAGTACGATAGAGACAACACATGAACTCAAGCTCTCCCTTATCAACCCTTTGTCCAAAAACTCCTGAACATGTTTCCATATTTCTTCATTTTCCTTGGGTGTCATTCGATATGCAGTCTTATTTGGAAGGATTTCTCCTAGTATTAGATATATATGGTGAATGATGCTTCTTTTAGGTGTTAACTTTTTTGGAAAACCATCTACTACAATATCATTAAATTCATGCAACATTTCCTTAATTTCAATAGGTAATTTTGCAATTTCAGTGTGCAGAAGTATTCCTTTGTTTTGTAGATTACTACATAGTTGACCTTGTCTTTCTCTATTTGTTACAAAAATTCTTTGCCACTTAACATCAATGCCTTGGGATTTATTTTCTCAACTACACTTTCTTCCTTTAATGGTACAAGAGTATGTTTGATTCCATCCTTTTCAAGCTTGTAGCAATTTCTCTTCCCATCATGTTTCACTATCCTGTCGAACTACCGTGATAAAACCAAAAGGATGTGGTAGACATCCATTGGCATTATATCACATATTACCTTATCCTTATGTGTGCCTATCTAGAACTGATCTTAAATGGAGTATATTAGTAATGATGTGTTAATTCCCCATTCAGAATAAAACCCAAGATGCTTATCATTTTCTTATCAAGTGCTTAAGGATTCAATACTTTTTCTTAATTAATTGATTTCCATGAGAGTTTCTTATGTAAATGTTAGGAAAAAATTAACATAAAAATATATGCTAAACAAAAACAAAATAACAACAAAGAACATCAAAATAAAACACACAACAAGCACATGATAAAGGAGTTCACCCCTCCTGGGCTACGTCTCCTTGGTCAAACTTCTAATGGCTTGGGCCTCTCTATTATGCTCAAATTACAACAAAAGTGTGTTTACAATGCTCAAATGCCTCTGAAACCTATCTCAATGAGTTCATAAATACTAAAAAATGGCTATCCAGCCTCTTTTTTCATCCAATTTGGATAGGAACTAAAGAAGTTATGACTTCTCCCAGTTCTTCCGCTATTTGTTCCACAAAATGCTCTAAAACCAACCAAAATCCCATTTCCCCTCCAAAATATGCTAACAGAGCAAGGAATTCATTGCACGACAGGCTATATCTTGTCGGCCATATTGAAAATCGCAATCAGAAATTGCTGCGGGCTCTTATGGAACTACAAAACATTATGATTGCAGTATTGCGGACCCGTTGGGGACAATTAACTGGAACATATAAAATCCTACGTCTAGAACTGATCACTCATCGCAATTGGCGAAGTTAAGTGGCTGAAGGTTTTTTTAACACGTGAACACTGTGATTGTGGTATTGCAGACCTGTCTGGGTATTAAATTGTGTCATATAAAATTCCCACATCTGGGGTCGTATCGCTCATCACAATCGGCAATCGGCTATGGCCTCTTAACACAAAAAAATGTTGTGATGCGATATCACATACCTACTGGGGCATTATACTGTAGCGCAATAAAGTATCCCATTCGGGCAATCATTGCACTTGGAACTTTATCAGTGGTAACAAATAACAACAATGTTTTGGGTGCAATATGTGATTATCGCAAATCGCAACCCAACTTGTTGGGGGCTGATTATTGTCGTGCATCCTTTGTTTTTCCACGATATGCAATATGCAGGACCCAATGGCAACCTGCTACTTGGCACTTCCCAATTTGCTGGGACCCTTTCCATGTCATCCAATCCTGCCACATAGACAAGTCAAACTTGAACTTTGACTTTCTCTAACTTCTGCATACGAACTCAGATTTGAGTGTCATTCACACTGTTGGATTCATAATGACGAGCTATTCAATCTAAAGCTAAGTTTGACAAGATTCTGAACTTTGATTTTTGAGCACCCGATCACTCCTCCCCACTAGAAGCCTTTTGGACCCCAAAATATTTATATTCAGTTATTGAATAGGTGAGGGTATTGTTCCCTCACCTTCTCCACTTCAATCCATTTTTCCTTTGATGGATGTGTACCTTTGAGACCCACCCAGAGATAATCAATAATTCCCCTATTAGTTGTCCTTGTCCTTTTGTCAAGTATAGTGTCTTGCTGAAGCACATCAAGGAATTCTAGAGAAAAGTCTTCAATAGATGGAATTTGAACATTATCTCCTTGATCTTCAATAAAAGGAGGTTCATACAATCTCAAATTTTCAACATTAACAACTGAATAGATTTGCATTTATGAAGGCAAATCAAGCTTAAAAGCATTATTACCAATCTTTTCTAGAATTTCAAATGGACCATAATTAATTGGTTTCAGCTTTTTACGTTCACCTTGAAGCCTTTCCTTGCTAATGTATAGCCAAACTTCATCACCTAATTGAAACTAATGATCCGCACGATGCTTATCATGTCTCACCTTATACTTGCCTTGACTCTTTTCTAGTTGTTCTTGAATTGTTTGGTGACTCAACTGAATTTTCTCAATGATTTTTTTTTCTCTGTTAATGTCACTATTTCCATCTACAACTACATCTTTCTCAAAGATGAAATCCAAAGGACATTTAGGAAAATAACCAAGACATGCCTTAAAAGGTGAAGTTAGAGTAGAAGAGTGTTTTTCTCGGTTGTAAGCATCTTGAATATAATGAAATTGTTCATCCCACAACTTAGGATGTTTGTTGCAATATCCTTTTAGCAAATGAATAACTATCATGTTAACCACTTCAGTTTGACCATCTTTTTGCGAATGAAAGGCTGTACTTTTCTTCAACTAGGTGTCCATCAAGTTCCATAAACTTGACCAAAACTTCCCAACAAATCAAGAATCACGATCACTTACAATAGAAGTAGGCAATCCAAAATGAACCCATACATTTTGAAAGAAAAGCTGAGATGTTTATTTAACTATAATTTGCTTTTTACAAGGCATTAATATCCACACCTTGTTGAACCTATCCACAAGTACATACAAATAATCATGATTTTTCTTTGATAAAGGAAGACCTCCTAAAAAATCCATAGAAACACTTTCCCATGGTCATGAAGGCACTAGAAGTGGTGTGTACAATACTAGTTTCCTATTACTAGGCTTATTGACCGCACTTAATGAACAACCTCTGATAAAACGTAACATACTTTCAAGCATATGAGGCCAATAAAAATACCTCTGAAGATTTGCCATTGTTTTACTTACACCGAAATGTTCATGAATAAGAGAAGTGTGTGCTTCCATTGTGACATTTACTCTCTCTCCCTGTGGAACACAAAGTTTTCCCAAATGATACAATATATTATCATGTACATGGCAGTTTAATTCCTCAATCTGGTGGCCTTGAATCATGTTTAAATATACCTCTTGAAAGTCAACATCCTGTGCGTATTGTTCAACATAACTTTCGGCATAACAAAATGATTCTTGAGTAAAATGGCTACATTAATAATTGGTCTAGAAAGAATATCAAAAACTTTGCTATAAATACCTTTCTTGTACCTGATTACCAAGTGGAATTGCTGTAAAAATCCCATCCAATGAAAGTGCCTTGACTATTGCAATTTAGTTTGAAATTGCAGATATTGCAGAGGCTGATGATTGGTGTGAATAATAGTTTCTTTCCCCATCAAGTAATGCTTTGATTTATTCACACTTTGTACCAATGCATAAATCTCTTTATCATATGTAGGATAATTAATAACAACACCATTAAAAATATCATAATGAAATGAAATGGGCTTACCATGCTGTAAAACAACTGCACCCATGGCATAGTCACTTGCATCTATTTGTATTTCAAATGGTTGTTTCAAATCTGACAATGCTAAAACTGGGGCTGAACTGATCTTTTATTTCAAAGCATCGAATGATTTTTGTTGATTTCCTCCCCACTAGAAGACAAACTTCATTCTGGTCAAAGCATGTAGTGGAGCTACCATGGAGGAGAAGTTAGCAATGAATTTCATATAGTATTGCGTTGCTCCCAGAAAACTCCTTACTTTTGTGACTAATTTGGGTATTGGCCAATTGACAATGACCGAAACTTTAGAGGAGTCAATCTTCAGCTCACCTCCTCTAACTATGTGGCCCAAATACACTAAGGAAGTTTTCCCCAATTCACATTTAGACATCTTCAGAAATAACTGTTCTTTTCTCATGATATCCAAAACTTTCCTCACATGATTGGCATGCTCTTCTCATGATTTGTTGAATATCAAAATATCATCTAAATAGATAATTACAAACTCATCAAGAAATGATCTTAAAACATTATTTATATCTCTCATGAATGTAGTTGGAGCATTGAAAAGACCGAAAGGCATAACCAGCCACTCAAACAATCCTTGTTTGGTTTTAAAAGTAGTCTTCCAAATACCCTCCTCAGCTATTGTTACTTGATGATATCCACTTCTCAAGTCTAATTTAGTGAAATATTTTTCATTTTTCAACTGCCCTAGCAAATCATCTATTATGGGCAATGGGTATTGATTCTTTCTTGTAATCTTATTCAAAGCTTGATAATATACTTGCATGCACTAGGTTCCAACTTTCTTGGGTACCAATACAATTGGTGAACCACATGGTGAAGTCGAGGGACAGATTACACCTTTATCTAACAATTCTTGGACTTGTTTATTAATTTCTAAACTTTCTAGAATTGACATTCGGTACATACTAATGTTTGGGAGTGGACAGCCCTGATGTAGCTAAATTTCGTGTTGAATTCCCCTTTATGGTGGAAATCCTTGTGGTTCTTAAAACATGTCTCCATATTGATTGACCATATCAACAAATTTAGCTTTTAGCTTCATATCACAATCTGCAAAGGATTCTTGCTCTATGACATTCTTTTGCTTGATCATAAGGAGAACAAGGTTCCTACTAGAATTGACCAGTCACTTCATTTGCCCTGTGCTTGCCAAAGACAGATTAAGATTTCTACGATGGGCTCTCACAATATACTCTACTCCATATTTGAACAAACGATATTTGTTCTCAAATCTATGGAAAACGACTTTCCTATCATACAAATACGAGCTTCCCAACACAATCCCAAAAATATCCAATGTCACAATGTCTAATTCGACTTCATTAATGAAATTGGAAGTGATTGCAAACCTAAAAACCCATTTCTGTGTTACCAACAAATTGGCATCCTTGGTTATCCAACCCAACGGATATGATTTATGATGAGGCACGGTTTCCAGATTCAACTTCTCGACCAAGTCAGTAGAAATTAAATTTTCCTGAGATCCACTGTCAAACAACGAATCAATCTTGGTGTGTTTGGAAATAACTCTTATATGGAACAACTCAATTCTATTTTCCTCATTTGAAGTGTTATTGGAGTTATTGGTTGCACTAGTGCTTGCCATGAATTCCTCTTTGCTTAATTTTGCAATGACTTTTACCTTTGTGACTGTGGTTGCAATATTTGCTTCATCACCTCAGTCAGAACCCAAGTCTTGTTGTTCAGCAGTGTTTGTCCTCTGTTTCCCTTTATTGTTAAATTTCTTCGGTCTTAATTCTAGATGAATCTTCCAGCAATGCGCTTCATCATGGCCCTCTTTGGAACGATTCTTGCACACAGGTTTCTCCCCTTCTTTCTTAAGAGAAACATTTTTCTTCTGCTTTCCTTTAAATTTCTTCCCTTTTTCACCACTCTGAAATTACTTCTTCTTACCTTCTTCTTGTACATTTTTCCCTCTTGCTTTGAGGTGTGTAGCTTGAACATAGACCTCATCAAGATTGGTGGGACTAAACATAAGAATGGTATGTCGAAGATAGCTATGCAACCCTCCTATGTATTTCAACAAATTATCTTGTGATTGTAAGTCTACTCCTAGCATAAGAGCTCTTTTTCTAAACTCTTGAGTATGCTCATGCACATTTTGACCTTTTAACTGTCTGAATTTTTTCCAATTCATGATAGCTTTTTTCATATGAGCTAAAGGGTAGAATTACCTTTTTATAGTAGCAATGAAATCATTCCAAGAAATAGAGATCTTACCATGTTTTTTTATCTCGTCTTGGGTCCTTGATTTCCACCAACAAGTGTTGCATCCTCCATTCTCAATGAAACTGAATTTTGATTTCATCCTCTTGAAGTTTTTGAATTCTACAATACACCTCCAACTGACGAATCCAGTTATCCAACTTCTCTACATACACTTCACCATTGTACATAGGCAACTCAAATTCAACATCAATCTTTAGAAAAGGTGATTTACCAGTTCCTTTTAAAGAATGATGATGAGTATGAGTAGTGGTGGTATTAGTGGAAGAGTGGGAAGATGCTTTCGAAGAAGAAGATGGTGGAGATGTTGGAGGCCTGTCTCCATTCCAATTACCTCCTTTTCCATTACCTCCTCCTAAAGAGCCTTCTCCTTTGGGAGGCTTGGAACTTTCTCTTTGCATCCTTATATTCCTCTCTTCATAGAGGACCTTAACCATCTCTCTCATATCAAAGAAATCCTTTCTGAAGGTCTTCTCATATTCTGTCATGATAGGTTCTCCTTCATGAGACATGATCTCAGGAGACTCAACTGCAACTTCTGCAACTTGAGGATGTACTGATGTAGAAGATTTTGGCAACCTTGATCTTCTTCCACTTGACCCAACTTCAAGGATTTAAACCAACTTTCCTTCACCTCTTTTGAGTTTCAATCTTGTAAGCATCACATAAATTTGCAAACAATTAAATCCTTCTTTCACAAAGAAAATATAGTGAGCAAAAACTAGTGCTCTAATACCAACTTGATCTGAAATGGAGTAGATTAGTAATTATTTGCTAATTTCCCATTCAGAATAACGCCCAAGATCCTTATCATTTTCTTATAAAGTGCTTAAGGATTCAATACTTTTTCTTAATTAATTGATTCCCATGAGAGTTTCTTATGTAAACGTTGGGAACAATTTAACATAAAAATATATGCCGAACAATAACAAAATAACAACAAAGAACATCAAAATACAACACATAACAAGCACATGATAAAGGAGTTCATCTCTCATGGGCTACATCTCCTTGGTCCAACTTCTAATGGATTGGGCCTCTCTATTATGCTAAAATTACAACAAAGCTGTGTTTACAATGCTCAAATGCCTCTGAAACCTGTCTCAATGAGTTCAGAAATACTCAAAAATGGCTATCTAGCCTTTTTTTTCATCCAATTTGGATAAGAACTGAAGAAGTTATGAATTCTCCCAATTCTTCCACTATTCGTTCCACAAAATGCTCTAAAACTGACCAAAACCCCATTTCCCCTCCAAAATCTGCTAACAAAGCGAGAAATTCGTTGCACGGTGGACTATATCTTTTCGGCCATATTGTAAATCACAATCGACAAGTGTTGTGGGCTCTTATGGAATGGAAAAACATGTGATTGCAATATTGTGAACTCGCCAGGTCTGAAACCCATCTCTCATCGCAATTAGTGAAGTTTAGTAGCTAAAGGTTTTGTTAACAAAGGAACATTGCGATTGCGGTATTGCGGACCCGCCGAGGTATTAAACTGTGTCATAGAAAATTTTCGCATCCGGGGTCTTATCACTCATTACAGTTGGAATCTGGCTACAAGATCTTAACACAACAAAACTTTACGATGCGATATCGCAGACCTGCAGAGACATTAAACTGTAACACAATAAAGTATCGTATTCGGGCAGTCATCGCAATCATAAATTTATCAATGGTAACAAATAACAGAGGGGTTTTGGGTGCGATATGTAAATATTGCAAATCACAACCCACCCTGTCGAGGGTCGATTCTTGTCTTGCACCCTTTTTTTTCCCCAATATATGATATGCAAGACCCAGCGGAAACCTGCCACTTGGTGCTTCCCCATGCGCTAGGACCCTTTCCATGTCATCCAATCCTACCACATAGACAAGTCAAACTTGAAATTTGACTTGCTCTAACTTCTGCATACGAACTCGGATTTGAGTGTCGTTCATACCGTTAGATTCAAAATGAGGAGATCTTCAATCTGAAGCTAAGTTTGACAAGATTCTGACACTTTTATTTTTTAGCATAAATTTGAGCACCTGATCAGGAACTCAACTTCACTCTATTCATTAACTAACAATTGGTGTCCCTTTTGTAGCCATGATACTTTGTACTGTGTTGGATGTTTAATCCTCACCAATCCCAGTTTTTCCACCATTTCTAAGGAAACAAGATTATCGATGCTTTCGTTGTCAATCACTACCTTTGTAACACTTCCCTTTTTCTTTACACATACTCTTAAACAAGGAATTTCTTTGGGTTGGTTCAACAGTTCCTTTGGCTAGCTTCAACAAGACTTTATTCATCATTAATGCCTTTCTCATTTCTAACACATTTTCTGCCTAAGGTGCTTATTCTTCTGTTGCTTCTAGTTGTACTATATGTGTATCATGTTGTCTTGTATTCTCATTCTCTAGAAACTCAAAATATCTGTGACCCATTTTGCCACATTTGTAGCACCTGTAAACAATATCTCTACCTCTTACTTTACCTCTTTGGTAATGTCTTCCTCCTCTAGTTCCACCTTCTTTCTTCGACTTCGGTTGTTGTTTTGATTTTTTTGCATCATTCTTTTGAGATGGAAGCTTTCCTCTTCTAGTTGACAACCCTTTTTGATTTGTTTGCATCATTCTTTTGAGATGGAAGCTTTCCTCTTCTAGTTGACAACCCTTTTCATCTAGAAAAACCATACCCTTTACCTGAGTTCTTCTTTCTTGTTATCTTTTCTTCTGCCTTCAAGTCATGCTGGTATGCTTCTTTCATGGTCCTTGGAGAAAGCATGTTGATTTCATCCTAAATCTCCATTCTTAAGCCATTAATATACCTTGCTAGCTTTTCTAAGGTGTCTTCCACATAACCTGCTCTCAAGTTAACTTTGTAAAATTATTAAGTATATTCTTGTACTGTCAGTGACCTTTGCTTGAGGTTTTGCATCTGCCTGTAATGATTTAACTAGTAATCTTTTGGTAAACTTTTATTCTTCATATTTTCCACCATCCTATCCCAGATTTTGACCAATGGATTATTCCTCTTCCTCATTTCAACCTGCACATTGTCCCACCAAAGTGTAGTGTGACCCTTCCACCTTGTTACTACAAACTTCATCCATTTTTCATTGTCCATCTCTTCATATTCAAAATACTTTTCTAACTCGTTGATCCAATCAAATAAATTTTCAACTTCTAGGCTTCCATCATGGGTAGATAATTCAGGTTTTCGTCTTGAATTTGAGCCTAACAATGATCTCAATAACTTGAATTCTAGAGGTTCCTCAGTAAGTGTTTCTCCTTCTTCCTCAACTTCTTCTTCAGGGTCACTAATATCTCTAGCCTCAAGATCTCGTTGTCTTCCTAACTCCATAGCCTCTAACCGAGCTTGTCGCCTCCTTATCTCTTCTCTGAGCTTTGCATTACCGACAAGTATTCCTCCTTGACCACGTGCTCTTATTTCTCACATAGCCATCTTTGATCCGGATTTAAACAGGAACGCAACAAATTACAGAGATAACCATATACACAAAGATGCAGCGGAAATAATACTTCATTTCATTAATGGAAAATACTGAAACATGCTTACAATCAGAAATGGAAATAAACTAGCTAGGGCGATGGTAGCTTATCTCTGAGAAGAGATGTGATGGCTACATGCCTCTGAACTCTGTGTTACAATGAGGCTCGAAGGCCTATTTATTGTTGAGAAACAATGAAGAACCCTTAACATTCCAAAACCTAACCCTAGGAGATGAAACGCCAAACTGTGGGCCCCGTTTGGGGGTAAGTTAGTACATCAACTTCCCGGGGTTGTAACTTTAGCATATGATCTCCGCTTGACACGTACAATAGCTCATTAGAAAGATCTATTCGAGCACTATCATTGTTGGGATGGGCAACATCGGTCCATTCCATGGACCAATGTTGCCCCTGGATTCCCCAAAAAACGTTGTTTAGGGCCTCAAAACGGCTCCGGAAGTTCAGGACTCGAAAAACTGCTAAAAATAGTAAGTTGTGCTACAATTAAGGAAACTGAAAATACTGAGAAAGACAATGGTGGGGGTCCAGGTGGACTTGGCAGGCGGCCACCAATATCCACCTGGATCATTCCTCCCCCCTTAGGAAGCAATGGTCCCCATTGCGTTGAGCTCCCCCATGAGATGAGGAAACTTCTGCTGAACCTGTTCCCTGGTGAACCACTTGCGCTGCTGAAGGAGTTGGCCTGCTTTGATAACTCGGTATAGTTGGATATTCTGTTGGCGAGTGTTCTTGATTTGTGTGTCCATGATCCGATCAGTTGCAGCTTGTTCAATGCAATCTGGATTTAATTCTGTGGTTTGGAGCTGTTCTGCAATGTCGGATGTGTCTAGTAATGGTGGAAAGTATGGCCGAAGGCGGTCCACATTGAACACTGGGTGCAGGCCAAGGAATGGGGGAATGCTGAGCTCAAATGCATTGTCTCCCATAGCCTTAGTAATGGTGTAAGGGCCATATCGGAGTGGTCTTAATTTCCGATAGGCTCCAGTAAGGCGTTCCTTTTGCAAATGCAACCAGACTTTGTCGCCCACCTGAAAATTGTGTGGCACCCGATGTTGATCATGTCGCTGCTTGTACTTGGCATTTGATTTCTCAAAAATGTCATGGACCTGCTGGCGAATATGTTGGATGCGCTCAATGAAGCTGGTGGCCTTATCTGTTTCGGACTGGACATGAGCTGATTCATTGAGTAGCCTGCAAGTGGCAAGGCCCACATCCATGGGGCAATAGTGGCTGGAAATCTCCAAAACCCACCTGAAAAGGCCTAATGGCCAGTGGAGCTGTGAAGAGCTCGGATGTAGCTGTGCTGAACATAGGGGAGGCTCTCGTCCATGTGCGTGGATGCTTTGAGTTATACATGCGCAGAATGTGCACAATCATCCTATTGACAACCTCTGTCTGGCCATCAGTTTGAGGATGGAAGGCTGTGGACTTCGTGAGTTTGGTGTCCAGCATTGACCAGAGACTGAACCAAAATGTGCTGAGAAACCGACTTTCCCGATCTGAGATGATAGACTGTGGGATCCCAAAGTGCACCCACACTCGTTCGAAGAAGAGTTTAGCAGTGGCTTCTGCTGTGATATTCTTCTTGCAGGCCGCATAGATGGGGGCCCATTTTGGAACCTGTTCGACGACCAAAAAAAAACAGATCTTTCCATGCTTAGTGGAAGGAAGGCCTGACATGTAATCCATGGAGATGGATTCCCAAGGTCGGCTAGGGGTAGGCAACGGGGTATAGAGGCCTTGCTTCTAAATGGTCGGTTTGGCAATGGCACAGGCAGTACATGATCGGATGTACTTCCCAACATCCTGTCGAAGATTCGGCCAATAGAAATAATTTTGCAGTACTGCCACTGTTTTCTCGACCCCGAAATGCCCAGCAGCCCGACGGTAGTGTGCTTCCCAAATCATCCTGGCACGCTCGCTTGAAGGAACACAAAGGTGATCGAGGTGGCATAATAGGGCATCCTAGAGGTGAAAATCTGCAACCTACCGACCCTCCAAGAGTGTCTGGTATGTGTGGCCAAATTCTGGGTCACTTTTGTAGAGAAGTGGCCAATCAGAAGTCTCGTGCCCGTAAGAGTTGAGCACGGTGGTTAGCGCCATGATCGGTGGTCGACTGAGGAAATCTGCAACATGATTGGTGCTGCCCTTTTTATACTTGATATTCAAGTGAAACTGTTGCAGGTATGTAGACCACTTCTGATGGCGATCATTCTGCAATTTCACTTGGGTCTGTATGAACTGTAGAGGTCGGTGGTCTGTGTGGATGACCGTTTCCTTCCCCAAAATGTAATGCTTCCATTGTCGGCAGGCCTGTACAATGGAAAACATCTCTTTATCATAAGTGGGGTACTTCCGGACTGTATTTGAAAGTGTTTCACTGTGATATGCCACTGGATGTCCATGCTGAGTAAGGACTGCCCCAATAGCATAGTCAGAGGCATCTGTCTCGACCTCAAATGGTTGTTGTAAATCTGGTAACGCGAGCACTGGTGCCGTGTAGAGGCGATCATTCAACTCCCTGAATGCCTTCTGTTGAGATTCAGACCAAAAGAATTTTGCTTTCGCCCCGCCCTTGGTGACTTGACTCAAGGGCCAAGAAATATGAGAAAATCCCAACACAAACCTGCG